>JAAEAF010005801.1:0-18825 GCA_011037195.1 Triatoma infestans
ATGAAATGGTTTAGTCATTAAATGCAAATGGTTTATTTTTCTATGATATGTGCACACGTTTTTAAAAATCCGCAAAGACATAAATAAAATGAACTGTTGTACCAATACTAATACATCTATCCAATAAATGTGGATGATCTAGCAGCCGTCATCCACAGGATAGATGATACATGTGGGCTTGGGGAAACCCACATGATGGACGCGCTTCATGTGAAACCATGGAAGGGGTTGGGTGCTTGAGACAGCAGGGCGGTGGCCATGGAAGTTGGATTCCGCTAAGGAGTGTGTAACAACTCACCTGCCGAGGCAACTAGCACTGGAAATGGATGTAGCTGTAGCGTTGGGCCATATTTATCTGTGTGCATATAGATTGGGAAAAAAAAAATCATTTTTTTGATGACCAAGACTATGTAATTATATAGATTAGGCAAGCTAATTCAACATTTCTATATTGCGAATTGTAATCCACTAGTGGATTACAATTAGGCGTTCTTAATGTTAACGTGCCTTAATTGGTACGTTAATATTATTTATATATCGAAAAGTTATTTAATGCATAGTAATCTTATTACCCTGAGCGGCGGATCACTCGGCTCGTGGGTCGATGAAAGACGCAGCAAACTGCGCGGCGTCATGTGAACTGCAGGACACATGAACATCGACACTTTGAACGCACATTGCGGCCCTGGGATTCTATCCAAGGGCTACGCCTGTCTGAGGGTCGTTAAAAATTAGAAATTTTATTTTTAAAATTTCTATTAAAATTTATATATATATATTATAAATATATATATATATTGGAAATTTTCTGTTGTCAACACGTTTTTGCTTGTACAACAGTATTTCTAAATACATGCAATTTTCTTTTCTTTATGTTATTTCTTATATACTTGTTTTTTAGAGCATAGTTTCAATTTTGAAATTTGTAATCCAAGTATTGGTAATAAATCAAGTATAGTAGTGAAATGTTGAAGCAAAAGAAATTATTTTCGCATCTAGGCATAGTCTGGGCGATGTTTTTCTTTTTGCATAAAACAATGATCTACATTTATTTACTTGAGTTTGCCAATTTTTTTTTATATATATTAAACTGCCTTGCAGTTGCCATATATAAATTTTGGATTTTTCAAATTGTATATTGTAAACTATGTAAAAACAGGTTAGAAATATTTAAAAAGAAAAGAGATGCGCAATCATTTTTTCGACCTCAGATTAGGTGGGATTCCCCGCTGAATTTAAGCATATTAGTAAGCGGTGGAAAAGAAACCAACAGGGATTCCCTTAGTAGCTGCGAGTGAACAGGGATTAGCCCAGCACTGAATCCCAAAAGCATTGCTTTTAGGGAAATGTAGTGTTTGGGAGGGCTCAATTAACCCTGAGATATGTGCATTTCGCCCAAGTCCATCTTGAACGAGGCCACGGTCCCGAGAGGGTGCCAGGCCCGTTGATGGCAAATGCCTATTTCAGGTGGGCCTCTCCTTAGAGTCGGGTTGCTTGAGAGTGCAGCCCTAAGCAGGTGGTAAACTCCATCTAAGGCTAAATACAACCACGAGACCGATAGCGAACAAGTACCGTGAGGGAAAGTTGAAAAGAACTTTGAAGAGAGAGTTCAAGAGTACGTGAAACCGCTCAGGGGTAAACGGAAAAGACCTGAATATCCGAAAGGGGAGATTCACGTCTTACCAGTTGCTCAACTTTTAAATGATTTGAGATGGCCTCTCGCCCTATTCAGTGTAACAGCTGTGGTAGTGGGTTTGGTCGCTCGCATTTAAATTGGAAGGGTAATGGTGGACCGCACTTCTCCCTTAGTAGGACGTTGCGACCTGTCAAATAATATCCTAAGTATTTGGCTAATTTGTCTGTTTTTAGGCAGTACTGAAAGGTATTTCCTTTAACAGTTTTAGCCGTTTAGATACTGGATATAATTGACAGTAACGAATCATGGTGTTGAGCCACTTACTTTGTAAGTGTCCTTCATGGCTGTTTGCAAGTGGGTTGGTTAATTAGTTTTAGTCGGATTTCGGTCCGTCTAACTATTCCGCCTACTGTTGGTAAACTGTTCCTTGGACAGTGCTTATAACACCGGTCGGCAGCGATTCAGGTTCAGGCTCTTATCCGACCCGTCTTGAAACACGGACCAAGGAGTTTAGCGTGTACGCAAGTCATTGGGTGTATAAAACCCAAAGGCGAAATGAAAGTAAAGAGTAGAGATTTGTAAATAAGTTTACTTTTTTACAATCTCCTCTTTAGGGAAGATGGAAATATCATACAGCAATGTGTGAAATTTTCCCGCATTCCCAGGGCGCTTGTTTCTTGCTTTGCGAGTCAATGCGCACCCAGAGCGTACACGCTGATACCCGAAAGATGGTGAACTATGCCTGGCCAGGACGAAGCCAGGGGAAACCCTGGTGGAGGTCCGCAGCGATTCTGACGTGCAAATCGATCGTCGGAGCTGGGTATAGGGGCGAAAGACCAATCGAACCATCTAGTAGCTGGTTCCCTCTGAAGTTTCCCTCAGGATAGCTTGCACTCGGTTGAGACGAGTCTCATCCGGTAGAGCGAATGATTAGAGGCATTGGGGTCGAAACGACCTCAACCTATTCTCAAACTCCAAATAGATGAGATCCCCGGCTTTCTTAAAAGTGAAGCCGTGGGAATCGGATCAGAGTGCCAAGTGGGCCAATTTTGGTAAGCAGAACTGGCGCTGTGGGATGAACCAAACGCAGAGTTAAGGCGCCTAAATTGACGCTCATGTGAAACCATGAAAGGCGTTGGTTGCTTAAGACAGCAGGACGGTGGCCATGGAAGTTGGAATCCGCTAAGGAGTGTGTAACAACTCACCTGCCGAAGCAACTAGCCCTGAAAATGGATGGCGCTGTAGCGTCGTGCCTATACTCTGCCGTCAATGACAAAGGTAGTTAATAAGCTGTGTGTTAATTAATGTTGTAGTTTTTTAAATTGCGATGTTGTTAATTATATAGCTTGTTTCATACTACTATTATGTCTTGACGAGTAAGAGGGTCGCGGCGATGAGCGCAGAAGGGTCTGGGCGAGAGCCCGCCTGGAGCCGTCGCTGGTGCAGATCTTGGTGGTAGTAGCAAATACTCCAGCGAGGCCCTGGGGGACTGATGTGGAGAAGGGTTTCTTGTGAACAGCTGTTGCACAAGAGTCAGTCGATCCTAAGCCCTAGGAGAAATCCGAAGCGATAGGCTGCCGTTAAGATTTAATTATTTTAAATGGTTGGCGCTATCTGGGCGAAAGGGAATCCGGTTCCTATTCCGGAACCCGGCAGCGGAACCGTTCCAAATCGGGCTCTCATTTGAGAACTCGTCGGGGTAACCCGATAAGACCCGGAGACGCCGTAGGGAAATTCGGAGAGAGTTGTCTCTTCTCTATAAGCGTTCGAGTTCCCTGGAAACCTCTAGCAGGGAGATAGGGTTTGGAACGCGAAGAGCACCGCAGTTACGGCGGTGTCCGGATCTTCCCTACGGACCTTGAAAATCCGGGAGAGGGCCACGAGGAACCCCGCGCCGGCTCGTACCCATATCCGCAGCAGGTCTCCAAGGTCAATAGCCTCTAGTCGATAGAATAATGTAGGTAAGGGAAGTCGGCAAATCCGATCCGTAACTTCGGGATAAGGATTGGCTCTGAGGACTGAGTCGTGCCGGGCTTGGTCGGGAAGTGGAGCGGTGTCAACGTGCCGGGCCTGGGCGAGGAGAAAATTGCGTTCAAGCGCTTTTGGATCCGAGCTCGGTCCCGTGCCTTGGCCACCCACGGATCTTCCTTGCTGCGAGTCGTTAGCCGTGTGGTTACCGTTGGCTTCTGCTGGCTGGTCGACCTGGCTTACGATCTCTTCGGCCGACATTCAACAGTCAACTCAGAACTGGCACGGACAAGGGGAATCCGACTGTCTAATTAAAACAAAGCATTGCGATGGCCCCAACGGGTGTTGACGCAATGTGATTTCTGCCCAGTGCTCTGAATGTCAAAGTGAAGAAATTCAAGCAAGCGCGGGTAAACGGCGGGAGTAACTATGACTCTCTTAAGGGTGCCTCGGTATTGGTAGCGAATGTGATCTGGGTAACACCATGAACTATTCGCAGCTGTACCGATGGTGACTCTTGGGGTGCCTCGGTATTGGTAGCGAATGTGATCTGGGTAATACCATGAACTATTCGCGGCTGTACCGATAGCGACCCTCAGGTACCTCGGTATTGGTAGCGAATGTGATCTGGTTGACCCATGAACTATTCGCGGCTGTACCGATGGTGACCTACCGGTGCCTCGGTATTGGTGGCGGATGTGATCTGGAAAATTCCATGAACTATCCGCAGCTGTACCGATGGTGACCACTGGTGCCTTGGCATTGGTAGCGAATGTGATCTGGATTATCCCATGAACTATTCGCAGCTGTGCCAATGGTGACCAGTTACGCGAATCAGGCTCGGCATATTTAACATCTGGCTCATCACTCTTTTAATCAGTGAGCTCAACAAGCTCAAATGCTGTGACCTTTAGAGGTGGGGTCTCAGCCGGTAGCAGGGACTAGGTAATGATTGAACGCTGTGGGACTAGTCTGGGGCGGCTGCTACTATTCAAACGAGCCTGTTGGGAGGTGCCTCGGTATTGGTAGCGAATGTGATCTGGTGAACTCCATGAACTATTCGCGGCCGCACCGATGGTTGCCGCTGGTGCCTCGGCATTGGTAACGAATGTGATCTGGAGACTTCCATGAACTATTCGCGGCTGTGCCGATGGTGACCACCGGTGCCCCGGTGTTGGCGGCGAATGTGATCTGGAAGAATCCATGAACTATCCGCGGCTATTCCGACGGTGACCACTTATGCTGTAGTCTGGTCTCGCGAGAGAGTTCATACGTTGCTAATGGGTCAGTATGCGTCTCTTAATCATAGCTCTCTAGCCTCTGCTGACCAAGGCTATTGCACGCCTCCACGGGGCGCCGCCGGTAACCGATCGTGGGCTTATATACCCAGATTATCCACGTTCGGGCAAAGTGCAAGATGCCCCATTTCTGGCTTTGGCCAGATTGGGTTGAACTTCCCCCATGTAACGAACATGGGGCCTCTCCAAGGCTTCGGCCAACCTACCGACCGCTCAGTATAAGAGGAGAGGGGTAACCAAAGGCGGAGGGCCATTACGGGGGTGTTGGGTTGCCAGCCCACACCTCTGAGACGAGGCAGGCTTCAATAATGATGAGAACACTAATTTTAATCGTTCTGCCATTGCAGAACGACCTGCCGTTTTGCACCCGGGAGCTCCCGCTGGCCCGTCGTCCGCGGCGGAGTCATCGGTTGTTTGTCCTGAGTGTGACAGAACCTTCTCCACGAGAAGGGGTTTAGGCGTACATCGCCAGAGAGCTCACCGTGCCGAATATGACCGAGATGTGCAGATCCCTGCTGTCAAAGTCAGATGGAGTACGGAGGAGTTGCGTCTAATGGCAACAAGTGAGGCGGAAGCTATCCTTAATGGAGAGAAATTTGTTAATCAAAAGCTTCTTCCGCTCTTCCCACAAAGATCGCTCGAATCGGTTAAAGGCGTTCGACGCCGGGCCGATTATAAAGCCTTGGTTGAGGATGCGCTACGCGAACTAAGATCGCATGCCGCTTCTTCGCATACTTTTCCCAACGATTCTGGTGAGGAGGTCTGTTTGTCTCCTTCTCTGACCAGCTGCTCCTCTTCTGAGGAAAATCAGGGTCCCTCCAACAATGCCAATCCTTCAGCAGTAGGAGATATACGTTCTTATATCTCCGATAATCTGCTACCGCAAACTGTCGTCCCCGGAGAGGGATTCCACGCCGAAAAGCTTCGTAGCTTGGCGGTGCGGGCTCTCGAAGGGTTTGATGTCAGTGATGGATTGGTAGATTGGTTGCGGTCCTGCTTCCCAGAAGCTAGCATGGAGCAATTTCGTGGGAAATCCTGTAAGCGAAAACATAAGCGGACGCGAACCTCAAAGCGAAAGCAAAGAAGGATCGCATATGCGCATACGCAAACCTTGTGGAGACGTAATCGAGCCAGAGCTGCGCGTGAAGTTCTCGATGGTACACCCAAACGCGTTGCCCATGATATCAACCAAATTGATAAATACTGGGCACCGCTAATGCAGAGTCCGTCCGGAGTTGACCATGACGGCTGCTCTCTTACGAGAGTCAGTAGTCCAATCTCCGAACAAGTGCTCTGTGGGCCCATCGATACTCACGATGTTAGCATATGGGTGTGTCGGTTCGCTCTGCAGCCGGGCCTGATCAACTCACGGCTCGGAAATGGAATGCGGTTCCTCCAGAGCTACAGGCTTTATTTTTCAACGTGGTCTTACTACAGGGAAAATTACCGAGGCACTTATGTCCCTCTCGCACGATTTTTCTCCCTAAGACAGACTTAACCCAATGTCCGGGGGGCTACCGACCGATTTCGGTCACGTCGGCAGTTGTAAGGCACCTCCATAAGATTCTGGCAGCTAGGATGAGTAGCCTGAACCTTTTTGACTCGCGTCAGCGAGCGTTTATCTCAGCAGATGGGGTCGCGGAAAACCTTGTTATCCTCGACGCCCTCCTATCTGCAGCGAGATATCCTCTAAGGCAGGTTCACCTAGTGTCGCTGGATATTATGAAGGCGTTTGATAGTCTGGATCATGGGGCAATCGAGAGGATACTGAGAAGTCGCGGCTTTCCCGAAATGTTTATAGACTACGTGATGAGCGGTTATAGGGAAGCCACCACTTGTTTTTTAGTCAGGGGTAAACCCGGAAAGGTTGTCAACCTTCGAAGGGGCGTCCGGCAGGGAGACCCGCTATCGCCATTGATTTTCAATCTGGCGATCGATGAGGTCCTTGCGGCAATTCCGGAAGAGGTTGGCTTCTCCTTAGAGGGTGAGCGAGTGTCGTGCCTCGGCTTTGCTGATGACCTAGTCGTCGTCACATCGTCGAGGGTGGGCATGAGCACAGCCCTCAAAAGGATTGAGGCAGCAGCAGCCAGACTAGGTTTACATCTAAACCCAGACAAATGCCACGCATTCTCCTTTGTCCCTGATGGCCATTCCAAGAAGTTAAAGGTCGTTACTGATCCCCAGTTTTCAATTGGGGGTTCAGTATTAGAACAATCCACATCTCTATCCCAATGGAGATACCTCGGGGTTGATTTTGATCTGAAGGGAGCCCGTTCGCTAGAGCTGGACGTTTCTGCTGCGCTAGGAAATCTTTCCAAAGCGCCATTGAAACTCCAGCAGCGTCTCGAGGTCCTCAGGACATATTTCATCCCGAGATTTGTTCACGGCCTGGTACTTGGAAATGTAACTGACGGCAGACTTCTCCAGCTCGACAGGCAGATCCGAAAAAGTGTACGTGGGTGGCTTCGGCTTCCCAAGGATGTTAGTCTTGGATCTTTCCACGCGTCAGCAAAAGACGGTGGGCTCGGAATCCCCTCACTGAGGACCATGATTCCTGAGCTCACTTTTAAAAGGCTGAACAAGCTGCAGACATCAGACTACCCAGCTGCGTGTGCTGCTTGGCGTTCGCGCCGAGTACAACCCAAAATCAACTGGGCAAGTCGTATGTTGCAACGTCTGGCAATTCCGCTCGATGGGCCTCGGCCCAATCGAAAGGGATACTGGACACGCAGACTCTACGACTCAGTTGATGGGTATGAGCTCAAAGAATGCTCCAAAACGAAAAGCTCAACAAGATGGATTGCAGCTGGATCGTATGGAATCCCAGGACGCGATTACATCCAACACATGCACGTCTGGATCAATTCATTGCCTGGCCGAGTTAGAATGACAAGAGGAAGGAGAGGAGACGCACAATCGGTCTCGTGCAGAGCAGGCTGCCCTGAGGATGAAACTTCTGCGCACATTATACAGCGTTGTTTCCGCACCCATGGGGGTCGGATACTACGACATAACGCTGTTTGCAACACTCTTGCCTCGGCTTTAAAAGCTGCTGGATGGAATGTCGAGCAAGAGCCACAATTGAAAACTGCAGAAGGCCTCCGAAAGCCTGACATCATTGCACATGGACGGCGCGGCACTCTGGTACTAGACGCCCAAATTGTCGGTGGTGCACGACCATTGGACGTTGCACATAAAAGCAAAATAAAGTATTATGCCGACAATCCGGACCTAGCTACTTCGGTGGCGACACGGTTCGGAACCCCTCCCCAAGATGTCGCTTTTTCATCTGCGACGATTTCTTGGCGTGGTGTATGGTCCCCCCGCTCATATGCGGACTTGATATCGTTTGGGATTCCTCCGGGAATACTGAACGGTGTCGTCACGCGTGTGTTGCAGGGGTCGCACACGAATTGGACCCGTTTCAACCAGATGACTTCAAAGCGGAGGATGGTCTAGTGGTTGAGCCCGGGTGTATCGCTGCAGACTGGGAAAGAGCGACTTCCCATTTCGGCTCCATTTTCAAAATTGTAGCCGATGCCGTAGACAGGCTGCGGTATCGGTTACCTGTCGCAAATACTCTGAAAAAAAAAAAAAAATAGCCAAATGCCTCGTCATCTAATTAGTGACGCGCATGAATGGATTAACGAGATTCCCTCTGTCCCTATCTACTGTAATTTATTGTTTGAGTGGTGTATGGTGTGTGTTAGAGTAGTTGTAGGATTAGTACCTGATTAGATTAGGCTTTTAGTAGGTAGAGTAATATAGAGTACTCTACCTACGGTAGGTTAAGGGAGTGTGAAAGTATTTATTGTGTGTATGTATGGGTCTTGGGGTGGCGTAGGTATGTGGCGACACCATCGCCCACCCTTCGGGGTGCAAGCAGCCTCTGGCTCTCTAGGTCGGGAGTCAGTTTAGTTCCTATACCTTTACACTACTCATCCTCTTCCTTTCCCCTTGCCGGGTTACTGGCAAGTGTTCCTAGGTCACTGTACCTCTGTCCACTAGGTACTGGACAGGAATCAGTAGATGGAAGGTAACCATCGAGTGTGCGATCAGTCACACAATGCTTGTTAGCAGGCATTGTGTGCGATAAGTCACGCTGTGTCTGTTGAGGAGCATGAAATACTGAACTACGGGCGCAAGCGCCAATGTTCCAAGCCCAATTGCTTGCGATTGAGGTCGGACTCGTAGTGGTCGTGGTTTAACCAACAACTCCAATGACTTCGGTTATGAGTTGAGCGGGAGGAGACTCGCAATATAAAATTAACCCCGGTGCCAGCCCGTAGCTGGAAGTGCACTTGCTAGATGTGCGCGGCCCACCGGAGCCTGCTAGAGTGCCTTCTCTAGCTTCTGGTAGTGGGGTGTGACCACTATGTGGGATCACCCTGCGCGCTGGTTGAGCGTATCTCAACCTACCCTTAAATGGGTCAAGCGGGGGAGTGCCCGGGGAGGCACTTCTACCACGGTGAGGCCTTGCACTTCAGCCTCTCGTAGTAGTGACATCCTTCTCTTGTAAAACAACTCCGTGCTTGCACGGGGGGACTGGTATACCCCGCAAGGGGTAGGAACGGTCTTAAAAGAACCCCTAGTACCGTAAGGGAAAGGGAAAGAGGGAAAGAATGAGAATGTCACTATCTACTATCTAGCGAAACACGGCCAAGGGGGAAACGGGCTTGGGAAAAATCAAGCGGGGAAGGGAGAAAAGCAAGGACCCTGTTGAGCTTGACTCTAGTCTGGTACTGTTAAGCGACAGAGAGCGGTGTAGCATAATAGGGAGGCAGTTTTTTTAAATTGCCGACAATGAAATACCACTACTTTCTAGTTTTCTTACCTTACTCGGTGAGGCGGAGGGCCGTCCGTCGGGGTTATACCACTCGGGTTTGACGGATTATTTTCTAGTTGCCACAACGCCACAGGGTGGTCACGACGGTCGCCGACCGTACGGCCTTGTCGACGTGTAGATTGTGGATATTCCTCGACGGAGTTGATAGTTTTAGTGTGCATTGGTGATTCGGTGTACTGTTCGGCAACATACTCCCTAGCGTGATCCGGATTCGAGGACACTGCCAGGCGGGGACGTTTGAAATGGGGGCGGTTACATCTGTCAAAAAATAACGCCGGTTTCTAAGGGTCAGGCTCAGCGAGGGACAGAAACCTCGCCGTAGAGTCAAAAAAGGGCAAATGCTGGCTTGATTCTGAGCTCGTGGGATGGGACTGCGAAAAGCACGGCCCATCGGATCCTTTTGGCTTGAAAGAAGTTTTCAAGCACGAGGTGCGGTCAGAAGTTACCGACAGGGAATAACTGGCTTGTGGCGGCAGCGTTCTAGCGGCCGTCGCTTTTTGATCCTTCGATGTCGGATCTTCCTATCATTCGAAGCAGAATCGCCAAGAGTCGGAATTGTTTCACCCGCCACTAGGGAACGTTGAGCTGGGTTTAGACCGTCGTGAGACCAGGTTGTTTTTACCTACTGATAACAGGTTCGTTGCGTAGTAATCCTGCTTAGTACGAGGGAACCGCAGGTTCGCGGCATTTGGTTCACGCAACCGGTCGACAGACGGTGGTGCGAGATGCCCAACCCGTCCGCGGGGGGATTATGCCTGACACCGCCTATAAGCCGAATCCCGATATGGTTCAAACGATTTAACAAGGGGGCCCGTGAGGTCGAAAGCTCAAAACAATGTGACTTAATAGGCGGCCGAATTTTACGGCTGTCGCCCGAGCCTTGGGCTAAGAATTCCATTGTGATTTACTAATATGGGTATATTTGTGTAGTAAATCTGGGGTTTTTTCTAGAGCTAATGTTCAAATCTAAAGGGGCGGAGTCGATACTGTTGCGGAGGGACCAGAATCGTCTGTAGACGACTTTCGTACGGGCGGGGTGGGTGTTGTACGTGCGGGAGAGCAGTAACTCGCTGGATCTGTGTGAGACTCAGCCCTTAGTGGGGAGATTCGTTCGACACAGCCTAGAAACGAGGCTGGCTCCCGTTTAAATTTGTTTACACTTGGTGAGCAAAAAAACTAATGACCGTCAATCAGTGATTAATGATAAAGTACAAACTAAATTTTTTAAACACTGTGCGCAAAAACTAATGACGTCACTCCATTGATCCAATGATAAAAGTAAAAACTAAACAAGTTCTGTGTGTGTGTGTGTGGGAAGATCCTTATACTAGCAGCCAAGTAAGGAGACTACTAGATAAACATGGCACCCAAGCTGTTATAGTTGAAATGTCGAATATGTATTACTAATATAAATATGTTAAGATATATATATATCGCATTAGTAACAGTAATATCATAGTATATATATATATAGATAATATATAGTATAATATATATACAATATATATTATACAATTTGTTTTTTGCGTTGTTGGGACTTATATATATATTCGACCTTTTTATATAACAGTTCTACATTTTCTACTTACTAAATAAGATGGAATGTGCCAAACTCTCAGAATATTTTCTGATAACGTTCTACATTCTAAACTCCTATCTAAAATGGAAAGTGTAAATCTAAGTAATATTGATGACAAAGTTCTACCATTCTAATATAATATAAAATGGAAATGTGTAAATCTAAGTAATATTTATGCCAAAGCGTTCTACATTCTCATACTAATATAAGAGGAAATGTGCAAAAATCTAAGATATTTATGATAAAGGTTCTACTTATACTCTAATATAAAATAATGGAAATGTGCTAATTCTAGAAGTAATATTTATGACAAGTTCTACATTTACTACTAATATAAACTGGCAATGTCAAAAAATCTAAGTACATATATGATAAAGTCTACATCTAATAATAGGTATTTGTAAGTTCTACATTCTAATAATACTGTTTTCCAAAGTTATACTTCTAATTATTTCGAAAAAGTTCTCCATTCTAAATTTTTCCTACGTTCTACATTCTATTAAATTCTAATTCTAGTAAAAACTTGATTTTTAAGATATACATGGTTAAACGCTTTGCAGCTATTATATATGAGTAGTGTTGGGTGGAGTTATACAAAGTGAGTGGCCAGTGTGCTGTGCTCTGGTGACGTTCGTAGCTTGTTTAACCACTTCCCATCAATTACTACACACAGCTTGCCGTTATGTTAGTTCTTAGGAATTAGATATATATGCGGCAGCCTCTTTTATTTTATTTTTTAGCTAGAATTTGGTTGGGTTCGAGAAGGTGAGTGGGTCAGTGCGCTGTGCTGGTCACGTTTGTAGCTTGTTTAACGCAACCTTCAATTGACCCGTTTTGCAGCTTGCCGTTATGTGTTAGTCTTCGGAATAAACATATCTATATGCGGCGCCTTTTAATATAGGGTGACCAGAGTTATATGCTCCCCCCACTTTTTTTTTAAAACGGCGAGAAATTTTCGAAAAAAATAGAAACACGTATTTAATCATTTTTTAGTCTAGTTATTTTCAGTGATTGATCCATTTTTTTTACCCCAATATCCCGAGATACAGCATCCAACTTTTTTTTCAAATGGAACATTATATTTTTTTTGATATTTTTATAGTACTTGAGCCTCTAAAAAAAAAAAAAAAAAATTTAAATCGGTTAGGTTTTTTCAAAAGTTATGGTAATTTAAAATTGAAAAACAAATTTCAGTTAATGTCAAAATTACCTTATTTTTTCTTTAAAGAAGCTCTTCAAAACTGGGCACCATCAACGGATAGGCAAGCCAAGCTCTGGACTCCCACGCTCTGTTTGTAGCAGCACTTAGGTGGCAAAGTCAACATCTATGGCAGGCTAGAGTTATTCGACGTTCCAGATCTTCGACTGAAGCCACGGGATTAAGGTTACTGTACACTTTATTTTTTAGATATCCCCACAAAAAAATAGTCCATTGGGGGTAAGTCCGGAGATCGAGGGGGCCATGGATCGGACCATGAGTTCTAACCCACTTTTCGTGGAAATTTCTGTCCAGGTAACGTCGAACAAACTCCGCATTATGTGCCGGCAACCATCTTGTTGAAAATACATATCTAACGACGTTTTAGAGGAACATTCTTCAAGCAGAAACTGGCCAAAAGTCTCTTAAAAAAGTTAGATACCTTTCACCAGTTAAGTTCCCTCTGTAGAGTATGGGCCGATTAGTTGGTTTTCAAACTCCACACCAAACGTTTGTAGAAAAAAACAACCGATGGCGTGTGGCGAAGGTAACTTGTGGATTTCTCTTCTGCCCATATTCTAAAGTTCCAACGATTAAGAAGGCCCATGTTGGTAAACTTTGATTCATCAGTCCATAAAATTGTGCATTTTTTGTGAGGATATCTAAAAAATAAAGTGTACAGTAACCTTAATCCTGTGGCTTCGGTCGAAGATCTGGAAAGTCGAATAACTCTAGCCTGCCTAGATGTTGACTTTGCCACCTAAGTTGCTGCTACAAACAGAGCGTGGGAGTCCAGAGCTTTGGCTTGCCTATCCGTTGATGGTGCCCAGTTTGAAGAGCTTCTTTAAAGAAATAATAAGGTAATTTTGACATTAAACTGAAATTTGTTTTTCATATTTTAAATTACCATAACTTTTGAAAAAACCTAACCGATTTTAATTTTTTTTTTTTTTTTTAGAGGCTCAATTACTATAAAAATCATGCAAAAAAAAATATATGTTCCATTTGAAAAAAAAAGTTGGAGCTGTATCTCGGGATATTGAGGATAAAAAAAATGGTTCAATCACTGAAAATAAACTACACTAAAAATGATTAAATACTTGTTTCTATTTTTTCGAAATTTCCAGCCGTTTAAAAAAACAAAGTGGGTGGAGCAGATAACTCTGGCACCCTACAGATATGTTTAAGAGCGTGAAGTATCAGAAATAAGAAAAGTAGGACCACTGCTAACAGATAAATATCTTCTATTCAAATACTAACTACAAGTTATTTGCAAAGGAATTAGTAAACTTATTAATAGGCACTGAGCTAAGAGACGAAGCGAAAAACAAGTGTTCTGCTTCGGTGTCTACAACAAAACTGTCTTGAGGGAATGCCCCTCTCTAACGGGAGATTTTCTCTTACAAAACAGTTGGCCAAGTGGCATTGTTATTTTCCTAACGGATTCCTGTGCTTTTTTGTCTCTCTAGCAGCAATGACCCCAAACTACAGTACCTGAATCTAAAATACATTATTTTCTTCTTCCACTGCATTATTAAGTCTGAGAAAACGGGCAAGCCAATTTATGAAGTCAATATTATGGTCATTAAGTAAGGCCTGCACTATGTGGGGGCTGTATATGGACGAGCGTTATCTTGCATTAGCACCAACTCTTCACCTATCTCTGAGCATTATAGGGACCACACATGTACTAGCAGTATATTTCACAAATATCGAGCAAAGTAGTTATGGAACCTCCACGAATGATCACTATCTGCGTACGCCTTTTTAAACTGATACCTTCCCAAACCATCCAGAGAGCCTCGTTGGAAAAGGCCTAGTGAAAACAAAATTGCATTGTGTAAATCTCTCACACCTGCTCCTACACACTCTTTCTCATGGTCGTTTGGCGGCCCTTAAGGCAAATCGGGACACGTCAGTAATCAGTACACTTATCCATTGCCCAAGGGACGAATTGATGTGTTGCTGACAAAACTCAAGGCTAGAAATTCGGTGCTCCCTGATTTGTTTTGGCCCTCTTGCAGGGTGAAAAGCCATAAAAACTCAATCACCTCCCGAGATGTTCTCTGAGAAATTTGAATATCTCGAACTTCTTGGAGGCGATGAACTACATTAACAGCTGTCAGAACATGTGGCTATCCCTGCTCAGAAAAACGAGAAAAAAGAAAACGAAATGGAAAAGCAAGGCTACAAAGTTGGCAGAAGGGCTTAGTCATAGGATACTTAGCCCCGCCATCTGCCAGCCACCCATGGGCAAGGAAGGGAAAATTAAGCTGTGTCCACTACCTATAGACAAGTTGGTGGAGTAAGGGACCCCCTCGCCACTGTTCTACCTCTATTCTATTAACATGCAAGGCGACACAATCCTGAAGAAGCTCATTTCAATACGTGCGAAACGTCGGTTTATAGCAAAATCATTGTCATGGTCTCAAACCCGGTAACTCAAATGAATTTATCAATTATTTTATAATTGCATTAACCGTGATATTTTTTTAATTCTCTTACAAAGATAATTGAAAAGAGTTTTACATTCTCTTATTGCGTTAAGAGGAAATATTGTAATCGTGCCAAAATTATCGATAACGAATTTTCACCGGAAATTTGCGTTATAAAGTCCCGTGAGACCGAAAAAGTGATTTTTTTTTTTTATAAATTGGTCTGTATGTGTGATCAGTATAACGCGAAGTTGGAAAAATCACCAGAAAGTTCAAACTTGAATTTTCAATATTTGATCTACTACGAGATCTTATAATAAGGTTCAAAATCGATCAACCGAAATACTACTTTAATCAATCGATTTTTTCCCCTTATTTTTTTAGTGATATTCTCGAAAAGTGGCAGCAACGATTATCTTCAAACGTGTGAAATATCAACTACACATAACTCGTATCATTCCTGTTTAAAAGTTTTTCTATGAAAATTCATTTAAGGTGGGTTTCGAAGGAATAGTAAGGATGCTTTCCTCAAAAAAGATTCTCCCATTCAGGTAACTTGAAGGCAACTAAACATTTAGCAAGAAATATTGTTTTTTTTTTTTTTGGAGGGGCCCGATGCACTGCGACCTTCATGATCTAACGTGCTGTTGCACCAATCGAGGCATTCCAATCAGATGTCCTAGACGAACACCGTCTACAACACCTCCATCAGGTTAAGTATCCTAAGGAATCCTAATAACCTGGTGGGCTCTAGGGAGGATATATTCGCCACCTCCACCCACCTAGTAATACTCAGGTTCTTAACTCTTCTCTGAGTGGCAGCCTCGCAGTACGTTAAGATAGGATGTTTGTTTTAAGCCCCATATTCAACAGGTTGCCTCCAGATGCCTCAACTTGTACCAGGGAATCAAAAGAGTAGCCCGTGGTGAGTGGGGGACTGAAGACTGGTCTGGCCTTAACCATCTATGGGGGCATGATAGAGAATGTTGCAACGTACGCAGCTGCCTATTGGGCTGTCAAGCTGGACATGTAGTCGTATAGCGGCACTCTATTACGAATGCAAAGAGCCATTTTGTGCTCTGTAACAAGGGCCTGTGCGATATCTTCCATGATATCCTTACCGGTGGTCGCTGGGGTGTTGCCGCTTGATCTCCTCCCAGAGTTGAGGGCCCTAACCTACAAGTATAGGAAACGGGGGAATGATTGTTCTTGATGGTAAGGAGCTGTCTAGTCAGACATCTCCTGCTCTTGCAAAGAAAAACATCCAAGAGTACGAGATTGGAAAGTAGCAAAGACGCTGGGATGAAGCAGAGAAAGAGAGAACCACATATGAGTCCTTCCCAAATGTGCATCACAGACTGTCGATTCGATGGCTGGAGCTGTCCCAAATCGTAACGCAATATTTCACGAGTCAAGTCTAAGTTCCACGAGCTGGGATTGAAAAATTCCTCGAATCGCGAATAAGGTGAATGGGACACGGCGCATCACGTTTTCTTCCGGTGTCATCTTCTCGACGAGGCAAGAATCCATATGGAATTCAAGCTGAAAAGAAGGGGAGAAAACTGGCCGAAAGATTGTAAAGAACTGAAGAACAGTGCCATAAACTTTAAAGATTTCGTTGAGTTTCTCGCGAAGTAGCGGTAATGCGAAGGACTAGACGGATATGTAGAGGTTCACCTCCCCGTGGCAGCGACGGAAACTTGCGTAACATTTAGGCAAAGCTTAGTGACCATAGGCACCGGTTTTGGTGATATGCGCTAGGTATGGTGGCCTGGAGTGTGCTCAATAATAATAATAATAATAATAGTTATCTCTAGCGAGATATCAGTAAAGTGGCTCGTGAGAGGTGAACTCTTCGAGACGGAAGGATTTGTACTCGCAATCCAAGACCAAGTGATTGCGACAAGATCATACCGGAGGCATATAATCGGAGAGCGAGAAATCTCTGACCAATGCAGGCTGCGCAACGTAGCAGTAGAGTCCATACAGCATATCATCGCTGGGTGCTCGGATTTGGCACTGAGTACCTCTCAAGGCACAATAATATAGCACGTATGCTTCATCAGGCGCTGGTAATCAAACTCGGGATTGTGCCAGAGGTAGAGGAGCTTCCTTATTAGAGGTATTTCCCGAAGGCCTTAGTGGAAAAGCACGGGGGTTAAGGTGTATTGGGATCAGTGCATGATCACCGATAGGTCGGTCATGCACAATAGAACGGGACATCCTTATTTTAAATACCCGAAAAAGGGCAGCCGAGATAATAGATGTAGGGATTCCCTTGGACGACAATACCCGCAAAACTTTAGCCGAGAAGAAGCGGAAGTACCAGGATCTAGCGATTGAAATCAAAGAGATGTATCAGCTGGATGTGGTTAGGGTAATCCCGATTGTCATATCGGCTAATGGCCTAGTACCTGTTGAGACAGTCAAGAATCTGCATGAGCTCGAGCTGGAACCCTGGTTGTTGGAGAAGGCGCAGAAATCTGTTTTATTGGACACAGCGAGGCTGGTGAGGAAGTTCCTCAATTTATAACAAAATGATGGAATTTTTCCCCCCGCTGATGCTATTTGCAAACGGAAAAAAATATATAAAAAAAAATTAAATAATAATAATAATAATAATACTTTATTATGAATTAAATAAAGAAATACAATTTACAAGTATATATAAGTATTATACGTACGGATATTCCGTCAGCCGAATTTATCTCTTAGAAGAATAGTTGCAAGAGAGAATATTGTATGAGTGTTTCATACCAGATTTAGGGATTTAGGCACTCTTAAATTGTGTATATTTTCGGTGTTGATATAATTCCGAAAATTTTGACACTAACTGAATAATTCCTTTTATAACAAAAATAGATATAACGAAACTTTAACTGCATCGGAGTTCATGTATTATGGATAGGGATTTAATGTTATGGGATTCCACTCCCTAGTGGGGAAGGGCCTAGGCCTTATTTCGTGAGTAGGCGTAACTGCTGACAACACACATCAGAGAGAGGGAGTGTGTGTGTTTAGGTGTGTGTGTGTGTGTGTGTGAGAGAGAGAGAGAGAGAGTGATCGATTATTTTTTTAAAAACCACTTCTTTCGTGCTCAAAGTGGCACTATAGGAAACCATCTAGCTGTTGTGAGCTGGAAAGCATCAGAGATATTTTCCGTAATAGCCTGCTTTATTTTGTGGCAATCGACTGGTTTTCATCAGGATGTCTTGATAAAACAGTGCGATAACATAGAATCGCACAGAGCAAAATCAATTTATACACTCGTGAGTGTGAAATTTGGCGCGAAACATATTCTTGTTTTTCTTGTACTGCTATTAACACAATTATATATAAAATGACAAACTTTCTTTAAGCTAGAGATGGTGGCGGGACAAGTACCAACCTAACAACTCAGGCTGACAGGTCGAGAAGTGATTTCACTGTACGTAGACTAAAAAGGGGCGCTGTAATATGATCCGAAGAGCAGAGAGAAACACAAAGTTGACAATCTAGTTATTCGCCACTTAGGCCAGACTAGAGTGGCAGACTCTGTATATATACAGCCAAGCTAGCCGGACAAGGTGTCAATTTTTACATAAGTTTACGGCCAGTTAACAACGAGACAGCAACCTTTTACAACCTTTCTCATCACTCAGTCTATATCTCTCGCTACCTAACTTCTTTATACTTGTAAATCCTTGCAGTTTGTTAGTTCATGTCATTATACAGTATTCAGCATGTATTCTAGTTTATTTCATCTTATAACCCATTCTCTCTAACTTCTCATTCCTTCTCACATCCACTATAGGCGCCAATAATATTGAAAAACAACATTTGAAATTTAATGTAGCATGTTCCTCAAAACTACCTAAAATCAATT
>JAAEAF010005802.1:0-49733 GCA_011037195.1 Triatoma infestans
GGTAAAAAGTTTCGTAGCCATGGCTGTTATTTTACATTTTTTTGTGAGTGATTAATTTGATTATACCAAGCACTCAATATTATGAAGTTGGTTGAAAATTGAAATGGATAATAAAACGGTAAATTTTAAATTAAATCTTCACGCTTGTTGTAGTATTATTACAGACATTTTAAATATCGCAAGAGATTCTAGCTGTTTTTTGTTTAAAACATCATTGCTATTTGCTATTTATGTGGATAACAAGTAATAATAACATTTCCATAAACTCCAATTCAGTTAGACACTAGTGTCAACGAGTTTGGGAATTAAACGAGAAAGAGCACATTAGTTGTTTGATAGTTGTGATAGTTTTTGTCGAATGAAAACGGAGTTAGAATACGCCCATAAAAGATAAGGCATACTGGTTGAAACCTTTTTAGTAATTTGTATAAACCGATTATATATTCATCAATTTTGAAATAATAGCCTTCTTCAGGATATTTAGTTGGATTAAATACACTGGGTTAGGTATTATAATCATCTAATTTAAAGTAGTAATATTGGTTTACCTTTAATCATAGATATTTTAGAGATTAAAAATATAATGTTGGAAATGAAATGAAATATCAAGATTTATTTTAATAATATAATGGATGTGAGAAGGAGAGAGAATTCAGAAAGAACGGGTTTTTGAGACATAAACTATAATATAAGGTGATCACTGTATAACTGCAAGGACTTTACAAGTATAAAAGAAGTTAGGTAGCGAATCATATTTAAAGAGACAGAGTGGCTAAATGATGGATGAGAAGGTTAGTGTCTGGTTTTTAGCTGGTCGTAAACTGTTGTAAAACTGTTCCTTGTAGGGCTAGCTTGGCTGTATATATCTAGAATCTCCCACCCTAGTCTGGCCTAGGTAGCGAGCTCTTACTAGTTAACTAAGTTGATTCTTCGCTCTTTGGATTCTATGAATCGTTACTGATTCGGATCCCATTACATCATCATATAATGGATATGAGAAGTAGAGAGAGAATTAGAGAGAATTGATTACAGAGAAATAAACTAGAATATAAGCTGAACACTATATAATGAGAGAACACACAAACCGCAAGGGCTTTACAATAGTACTTAGATAGCGAGAGATATATAGAGACAGACTGGCTGAGTGATGAGAAGGTAGTAGAAGGTTGCTGACTGGTTGTAAACTGTTGTAAAACTGTTCTCTTGTAAGGCTAGCTCGGCTGTAGAATTTCCCATCTAGTCTAGTAACTAGATTGATTCATTTTTGTATTTCTCTCCGCTCTTCAGATCCTATGAATCTATAATGATTCGGATCTATATAATGGATATGAGAAGTGGAGAGAGAATTAGAGAGAATGGATTACAGAGAAATAAACTAGATGATATGCTGAACACTGTATAATGAAAGAACGCACAAACTGCAAGAACTTTACCAGTATATATAGAAGTTAGGAGCGAGAGATATATAAAGAAGACTGGCTGAGTGAAGAGAAGGTAGTAGAAGGTTGCTGACTGGTTGTTAACTGGACGTAAACTGTTGTAAAACTGTTCTCTTATAGGGCTAGCTCGGCTGTATGTATATAGAATCTCCCACCTGTTCTGGCCTAGGTAGCGAGTAATTAGATTGAATTTATTTTTGTGTTTCCCTCCGCTCTTCGTATCCTATGAATCTATAATGATTCGGATCCCATTACAATAGATAAGAAGTCGTAATATATTAAACAATTATAGGGTGACAAAGTTAACATGAACCACCCACTTGGAACGCACACCAGATAGAAGAAAAGAGTAAAAATTCAAATGATACCCCCACTTAATTTTTTCAAGGATTCCAAATAAGTGATCAATTATTTTATTTGAACTGCAGAAATAAGAGATTTCGAAATCAACTTTCTTATTTTTTCAAATTGGACCATATATTTTTTTAGACGAATTCTTAAAGCCAGTTTTTTTTCCATGAAATGTTTATCTTTTTTCAATAAACATTGAACGAGATAAATACGTTTGAATATTCCTTGGTATATTCGATTTCAAATGTACAGAAATTCTCTGCTTTCTGGTTGCTATTATTTCACTTTGTTTTTTAGTTAAAAGACAAATAAGGCAAAAATATTAGTTATTGAAAAAATGTTATTAAGCATTTTCACGCACTCGAATTTAGGTTGACAAGAGTGTCAGTCAGTGAGTGTAATAACTGAACGTGAACTGTATGATCTTCCTTAGACTTCTATGCAAATTTGAAACAAAATGGAAATACCCTACTCTACCCATCCTTGATGAGTGCTTACGAAACACCAATTCTACGATGCTATTTAAAATATCAAAGTACCAATGGAAATCCAAGTTATGGCTAGAAAATTTTTGAATACTAATGAGAAATTATTTATTATGTTTATTAAAATAGTTCTAAAACAATTTTTACTTTATGTTGTATACAAATCGATAAAAGGGAAGGGAATAGCTAAGTGATTAGCGTACTCCCTTGCGGAGGACCCGGGTTCGAGTCCAGCTGTGCTGCCCTTAGATTTTTTTCTTCCTAGGAGCCTCTACAGCTCACTGTCCAGTGATAGACAGTGTTGTTTGTAACGAGAGAACACTGTCCGGAGGCCGGCAGTGCGCTGACAAGGCTCCGGACGCCAATGACCATAGATGTTGACGTGCCTTAAATTAAAAAGAAAAAAAATCGATAAAAATTTCGATTCAGTTTTCACGAAGTTTGGGAATGCCTTCACTAACGAAGATCTAATTATGATTTGATAAAATTAAACTGTCAACAATAGTTCGAACAAATGATCGTTGATTTGAATATATTTATTAAACATCGTATTATATTATATTTTAAATAATATTTGAAAGTACGCTGAGATTCTAATGGAGGATGTAAGTTTAGACACTCCTACTATCTGACGTGAACTCTAAGAACTAATCCAACCAACATAATAATTTCCTAGATTTTTTTTTATTTTATTTAATTTAATTGTTTAAAACAAGAAAATATCTTAAATTAGTTATTTAAAATAATATATTAAATAAAACTGCGACTACTTTTCAGTAATAACTTAATTCATATTTAATAGCTAATAATAAATAAATATTCATCAATTCGAAAACATTGTATTAAATTAAATTACTTTTCATAATATGCTAATTAACCGATTTGTTCATTTCAAATTTAATGAACAAAAAATTTTTTTTGTAAAATTTAAATTATCATTTGCAAACAAGACATTTTAGAAAATTTTAATTCATTATTGAAACAAAACAAAAACATATTTCGATGTAAACTCGCAAGCTTGGAACTTGGATTATTTCTTTAATTCCCAGATTTGCCTCCGAACTTTTATGCTTAAATTCTGTATTTTTACAGCTTTCTCAAATAAATATTTATTCATCCCTCTCCCCCCCACAGACCAGTATAAAATTCTATAAATATAGTAATGACAGATTTCAAGCGAAAACTGTACATTTTATTTCTATAGAATTTAAAAATTTGTATTGTTTTTTTTATCTAAACTGGTCATTAAACTTCAGCAAATACTGAAAATATAATTTTCGATAATTGAGCATCCGATCATGTGTTTCAATTTTAATTTCATTAACAATTTCAATTAAGATTGAATATTCGTCATTTTAATTTAATTTTTTAAGTTATTATTAAAAATCATTAATATTTCTACTTTTCTCGATCTATTATTCCATAATAATCCATAAAAATTAGAAAACTTGAAAAATTATAATTAACAGTTTTTTCAATTGACGGAAAAGGGGAATGGAGAATAAAAAAAAAAAAAACTATAAAAAGCGCAGCTTCATAGGACTTGAATGGTTTCAACTTTTTGCCTAAATTTATTATAGTGTAAAGCTGGGAGAGATGACACACGTTTCAAAGTTATGTCCTGTATTAAAATATAGGAGATATATTAAAGAGATAATTCTCAGAAAAAACATATGTCGACTAGTATTATCTACAAAAAAGTGTTATTTTTCAAAATAAAGATCTTCTCATTTATTCCAGAAACAAAGTACAAATTTGGCCATCTCTCCTACTATGCTAGGGTAGATGACGCACCATAGGTAGGAAACCTCACCTCTATGAAGCAAACATGGCTGACCGACATGAAACTTGGTAATGTAGCGGAAGAGGAAGTGCAAAAATCAGTGGTTTTGCAAAATATTTTGAGTGAGATAAATTTGGCAAAAGTGATGTGTGTTAGAGTCGGGTACTATAAATTAAGGTCATTGTTGCTAAAGAGACAAAAGCAAAAGAATTCGTTAGGAAAATAACAATGCCACTTGGCCAACAGTTTTATAAGAAAAAAATCCCCCGTTAGAGAGTCTGTTGTAGACACCGAATCAGTACAATTGTTTTTCGCTCTCTTAGCATCAGTGCATATTAATTAATAAGTTAATAGTTCTTGCAAATAACTTGTAGTTATTATTTTAATAGAATATATTATTGTTAGCAGTGGTGACTACTTTCTTATTTCTAATATTTCAGTCTCTTAAACATATACACTACATACCTTTTACAAAACCGCTCAAGCCACTACAAACATCTAACAAACACATCCACACCATGTATACATTTCAGTAAACACTATGTCTACGAGTCCAACATTAACGACAGCCTGGAAATCTTTCATTACAATTGTAATAAATAATATAGTATATAAAAATTTACTAAGCGTTATGAAAATTCAGGTATTCACCAGATATAGCTGATGCGTTATAAATGTCCGTAGTACACAGAAGAACACACAAAATAACTGATGAATTTTGTAATACGTTCGCTTCTGATCTCTCTACTCCTGGACTAACTTGCATGACGCCACGTGGTGGCAAACAAGAGAAGTAAAGCCTGCGTCTTCTCTCCTACCTCCGTCATCTCTACTAGCTTCATCCTATTCACTATATTTATTTAAAGATGCATAAGTTATTTATGTCTACGATCCCCAAAGAAATTTATTCTAAATAATCGTAAATAAATTTAAAGAATTCAAAATATAGTAATAGGATGTGATAGTTAAATAGGATAGGATTTAATAATTTCCTTATTTTAGAGAGCTAAAAAGCTACAATATCATGATTATCTCTAGTAGAGAGCCGGCCGGCCCTACGTCACTCCGTACATTCTATTGACAATTATTTCTTTTGCAGCATCTTAACCTTAAAGAAAATATGAAATATTTAATATAGGGTTGGTGCAAAAATAATGCAGGTTTTTATATGTCAAAAAAAAAATTATTATAATTTGTATAAAACTAAGATTATTTATTCAAAATATGTTCCATCATTATCAACACATAGTTGCCAACGGGTCAGAAGCATTTTTATTCCAGTTTCTAAAAAATCTTTATTTAAACTCTCAATAAACTCGCGGAAGGCATTTTCGGTTTCACTTCGGTCCCTAAAATTTTTTCCTCTTAAGAAGTTGTCCAAATGTCTAAATAAGTGGAAGTCCGTCGGCGAGAGATCGGGGGAGTATGGAGGGTGCGGAAGTGTTTCATATTTCAATTCCTGAAGTTTCGTGAGAGTTGGCATTGCGATATGTGGCCTGGCGTTATCGTGAAGAAGAAGTGGTCCTTTCCGATTCACCAATGCTGGACAAAGATTTTGCAATTTCCTATGCATTTTGTCAATTTCTTGACAATATGTTTCAGCCGTGATTGTTTCGCCAGTATTTAGGAAGCTGTAATGAATAACACCTGCAGTAGACCACCACACTGTCACCATTACTTTTTTCGGGTGCAGGCTTGGTTCGCGAAATGTTTTGGTGCTTCATCCTTGTCCAGCCACTGGCCTGACCGTCTCCTGTTGTCGTATTGGATCCATTTTTCATCACATGTCACGATTCGATTAAGAAATGGTTCATTTTGGTAGCGCAACAGAAGAGAATTGCAAATTTCAAAACGCCGATGTTTTTGGCTCTGGGACAATCCGTGAGGTACCCACGTGTCGAGCTTTTTAACTTTACCAATTTGTTCGAGATGGCGAACGACTGTTGAGTGGTCAACACTAACTTCTCTCGCAAAGTCCCGAGTGGCTTTGCGAGGGTTATCTTCCACCAATGCCCTAAGATGGTCGTGATCAACAACAGAGGGCCTACCGCGACCTTCCTTGTCTTCGAGATCAAAATCTCCAACACGAAATTTTTGGAACCATCGCTGCACTGTACATTCACTGATGCTTCCTTCACCCCCAAACAACATTGATGTTACGCGCAGTTTGAGCCGCACTTCGACCAAGTTTGAACTCGTAAAAATAAATTTGACGAAAATCTTGTTTTGACATGGTGAATATCGGAGGTCTTAACTCATACAAAATGGAACACAAACTAAACTGATATTTGAGGAAAAACAACATTAATAAACATTGTTTATAAGCCATTACCTAGACTGGAGGATTATCTTTGTTTACTTGGCAAGCAGAAGTAAACAAAAGATGAAAGTTCAAAAACCTGCATTATTTTGCACCAACCCAATAAATAAATAAGAAAAAAATTGACTTTAATTTAAATTCATATATCCATATAATAATGATAATTACTACATTCATTCATAAAATTTTATGTCCTGATGTATTCGAATAAAGTTCGTCTTTTTTTTTCTCTCTCTTTCACTATTGCTTTCTCTATACATAAAATTTACAGACTGAATAAATTATATGTTAGTGCATTTTGGGCTATTCTTTCATAGCTGACCAAAGAAGTAACCAGAATCAAAATGAAGATAAAAATCTTAAATAAAAAAAACCAGTCGTTATTAGAAGGGTCACGACTAACAGATTATTTCTGTTTATTAATTGTACCTATCTCATCATCAACAAATTCTTGTTTATTTTAACATTAAAATATATAAAGGCAAAAGTTCAAATTACTCTTATTGTATTATCAAATAAATTAATAGACATTATTTTATGTTTTTAATTTAAAGAATAATAATCACCACTTTATTTGTAGAAGTTAGTTAGAATTTAATAATATTAGAATATTACAAAATATTAGGAAGATCTATCTAGACTCACTTACAAGTTAACTGAATTTATAAAAATTATAAACTAGCATAACCTAAATAAATAAAAACATTAACTTGTATTAATTGTAAAAAATAAAAATTACTAGTATAAAAATAAATGTTAGTTGTTTGTTGTAATTAAAATAATGGTAATATTTGATTATATTAGACATTCTAAAAAAAAAAAAAATATTATGACTGTGGAGAATTTCAAACATCCGAGGAATGGATGAACCAGATTCGGGGAAAGGATGATGGTGGAAGATAGAGAGAGAGAGATAGTACAAAACTAATTTAAAAATTATTAATAAAATGAAGATTAACTCGGCCTTTAACAAGATTGAGATGCAGAGATGCTAAAAGAGGTGAAGAAACTGCAAACTGAAGATCCAGGTAAAATGTGTTTGTATTTAAATGTGTAGAAAAGAATTTGAGGCAGAATGTGTCAGAAGCGAAGAAGGTGATAAAAGATAGAGAAGCCAAAGTAAAGCAGTTGCAGTAAAAGCCAAAACTGCAAACAGAAGCGGTAATGAATGAAGACACGGCAATTATCACAGGCTGGACAAAATAGTTATCGTTTAGATACACACGTAAAAGATGCAACACAGGCTATGTCAGACGACGAATGACGAACAGAAGAGAAGAGACTAATACCTAAGACGGGATACAAACTTCAACTTATATAAATACTCAATAAAGAAAGAAAGTTTGCGAGCTGGTCTTTGTGACTGCCTATGAAGTAAGTTTGTCAGTCATATTATGTCCTGTGCAGGTTGCCTAAATTAGCGCCGTGCAGAACTCAGGATTACAGCCTCTGCCATCTCTCGATGGCCAAGAAAACTAAAGCTCTAACAATAACACTGATTATTTTTATTTAAATGATTTAGAATGAATTAATCAATAACAATAAAATTAGAAATAGCTATACATACAAATTAATTTCATATTTTACGTTAATATTTATTAAGTATTAAAACATTTGAACCTATTCAAACATATAAATCCCAATGGACTATTTCTCTGGAGATATCCTTTTAGAGAGTTTAGAGAAGATAGTATTCGCAAGGACTATTGGAATAGTCGTCAATATCAGTTACAAACATGATATGTTAGAACATGTATTGCTCCCTGGAGAATGACTGGAAATAGTACTAGGAAGACAGTAAAAAATAAAGTTATAGGTAACCGAACTTTTATTTTTATTTTTATTTTATAAATAAGTGATATTTTAAATTTACAGGCAGAATAAGTGAGAATATTGCTATTTTTATCGGTAGTCCATAAAGTTATAAAGAATAAAAAAATACAAATTTATTTACTTTATTTTTAAAATAAATAATTAATTTTAGATAGCTTGATCATTTTCTTGAAAATTTAAATTTTACCTATAATTTAGGTATTAGACTTCTAGAGAAACTGGGCTATAAATCCCAATCTACTGCGACCCAGAAAGTCTATTGTGGCTGCCTTGGGAGTCATTATTTTTATACATAGAATGTTGTCATTTGTAAAGTATACTATGTGTGTCTATGGTACAGGATGCGGTAGAGGTTATCCACGGGTATACGCTAAACCCAAATAGTTGCATTTATGTAATAGCAAGAGAGAGCAGACAGACCCTCTCTGGTACTCTCTGACTTAAGCAGATAGAGTGGGAGAACCTGTATATAGGCCAGTGAGAATCTACCTAAGGGATATCTATCTATGAGATTCAACTATACATCGCATCGTGTCATAACTCTCACCTTTTATTCTATAAAATCATTACAAGTCCAGTGCAGTTTGTGTAGACTTATAGTAATATTATAATAGTGTCATCAAATCTCGTCTAATTAATCAAACCTAATTTCTCTCCTCATCAACTCCATTATATTGGTGGCAGCGTTTGAGAATCCCGCTTCAGCTTCAACATTTTCGAAGATAAAGGTAAGTCATTTCTTTCAGTTTTACATATTTACCTCTCCTCATCAACTTCATTATAATTTATCAACAATGTAGATCTAAAATATACTGGTTGAGTTAGTGAGGATATCTATGCAAATGTTGATCATTTTGTTGATTATATTGTTATTGCTTGAACACTCGCAGCAAATTCAGGATACTGGCGGTTTCTCTTCCTATTATATAGTAATGTTAACTCTTCATTAAGAAAAAAACATTAAACTCAAATCACATCAAATATAATTATGAGTATGCTGCTGGCAGGGATCAAATTAACGCTGACTAGCCTTGTCATTTTCCCAGCACCACACTGTGAATTATATATTATTTGGTAGAGAATTTGGTGAAGTGGTAAAGATGAAAATCTGGTACACTTATCATTGTGAATATGTAAATATCTGACAATAAAATATTATTTTATTTATTTATTTATAACGCTGACTAGCAACCATAAACAAGAAATACGGAGACCCTCTGTTATTTCTTGAATTTAAAATACCATGCCATATAAAGATATTCTGCACAGAATACGTCAAGAAACGCAATCATAGCTTGAATTTCACAGAAGACATATATAATGAAGGCTGATCTTCATTCAGGATCATTGTCTTGCAATGTGTGGCAAATTGTTGGCACTATTGAGAGTAACAGTACCGAATAGGTCGATCAATGCAACATTCGAGAGAGAACTGCTCAGAAAGCAATCATACACCAGAAATGACTTACAGCTATTCGTCCAAGAAAATACACTGAAACTCCTTCAAGAACAAAAGATAGCATTTGATGCTTCTTCAGGTAATGCTACTACATTGACTGAGCGCATTCAGCTCTTAAAAACATTCTTTCAGTTAAAAACATTTTTTCTTTCTTTCCTTTCAGTTCACAGCAACGCAAAGTAGGGTATTAAATTGAATGATGTGTTTTCTTGCTGAATCTATGTTAACTACCATACTTCTATTTACTTCCCTAATAATTAAAATCAAACTGAGCCACAGCTAAGCGTGGCCGGATTTAGCTAGTAAATACAATAATTATCACCTTAACATAATAAAAGTATGTCAACGTCCCAAGAAGTGGAACACATCTTCATCTTCTTGAAAGGTTACATATTGAGCATTTGTAATTTCTCCCAGAAATAAAAAGGATTAATATTTAAATTGAGGAGTTCACACCCTACTTTAATCAGATTACTAACGTGCAACCTTTCCAGACCCAGACCTATGTAGTCCACATCCAGTTTATGGAAAACACCACTCCCACCACCATAGCCCGCTGACTGTGACTCTCTTAGTAATAAACCATTAAACCATACAATTCATTTCTTTTTTTAAGCTGGCCACTTGATAGAAAAATTTCACTAAATTCACAACCTACACGATTAGATAAATATTAATCCAATCCTTAAACCATAATATTTTCTTACTAATTAATATGGTCAAATGGAAATCTTTATGGTTTAAAGTTTTCATTATGTAATCTGGGGTATTTTTAGGGAGTCTAGGATTTGGCAATATCCATGAATGGCCGATATTATTAAATCTTTTATTCAATGATGTGTTCGTCTTATACATTCGCCTGATTGTTAACTGAAATTCATCCAATCTTCAGAGATATTTTGGGTTCTTAATCAATTATTTACGCTCTGATTATCAGATATCTCCGAAGATAAACCAGACAATATTTTTTAGTCAGGCAACTATTTTGATTGATAAAAAATATATATATATATAAGATCTCCTAGAAGAACATCTAAATTATATAAAAAACATAAAATAGTTCTGATTTTTTATTCTCCCATCCTTCAGTAACATTAAATATCCTAAAAAGATTTATTGCCTTAAATATCTTCGATTGCCCTTCTTATCTACTGGTTGTTATGGTAAGAGATCGGCTAAACACAAAATAAAAAAAAGGAAAACACTGACAGCCATGATTGATATCAATTGATAGAGTTTATATTGACATGCTTCCATAAGTAAACAACCACTGTACTCGACAGCTGAGTTATTTTTTTTATTTATTTATTTTTTTAACATTGTATACAATAATAAATTGTCTAATGTTTATTTTCATTAATAACTATCGCTTATTATTATTTGTTAAAGGTATTTTTACAATATTTTAATTCTAAATAGTATTCTAGATATTTATTTTATAGAAAGTTTATAAATACAATTATTATTATTATTATTTGTCTTTGGGGAGGAAAACCCTACGCTATCCAAAGCCTCACTGGGCCCATTTAGCTACCCCAAGAAAAACCAACAACAAACCGGATCTAGAATAAAAATCCAGACCCGCATCTAATCCATCTAAGATTCATCGCAATGCGAATAAATCGGACAAAAACCTTAAGCGGAAATAGCCCAAGCTCTTCGACAGAATCCAATTCCGACCAAAGGTCCTGAACCTAATTTCCTCACAACCCAGGCAATCAGTCATAAGATGGATGGGTGTTTCCTCCTCTGTCTGACAGACTCTACAAAATGGATCCGGCATGAGCCCCATTATGTAGAAATGTCTCCTTAAACCACAATTTCCAACCAGATGCCTGAGAGCGCTCCGTGAAAAACACAGCAACATCTCACTAATGGTCTTGTCCGGACCCTCGATGAGCATTTTGGACTGCCGAAACCAACTGATCTCATCCATAAGGATGAATGCTGTTAAGCTGTCCATATCTGGAAGCCTCACATATGCCAGAAGACACGCCAACAGCAGGCTCGAGACCAATGAAAGGAAGAGAGGCATCTAATTTGACAAAACTACCCACCTACTCATTCCCAACAATCCCCCGGGTACCCAGATAGAAAGCACATCTTTCAGAGATAAAGAAAGCTCTTCCAGTCTTTTAGAACATTCTAACACCAACCTGGAAGTGAAGACACATGAACGCCTTCAGCGCAGCCTGGCTGTCCAAGCAGATTATAAATACAAAATTTATATTTTAATATGTGTTTAAGAAGTAATTAGTTATTTATTTGAAATACTCGACTTTTTGTTTGCCTTTATGAGCGCATTAAATACCTATATTTTCTTCTAAAACAGTTAAAACTGTATTTTTTTTTTTAAATATATAATAATTGAGACTAATCCTCAAGTTAAACACATTTTTATTTTTTTGTCTCTCACAGGGACTATCTTCAGCCTATATTTACATTATAATTTGGTTAGATTAGAATAGAATTCTAAATTTGGTTAATCGGAAAGTGGTACATTAAAGAATAAGTTTTTCAGTTTTGATTTCTTTATGGAATCCTCCCAAAAACGGCTCCTGCGATTATCTCTTCAGGGAATGTTAATTGCGCAGATATAAACTAATCACTTTTATTTAAAACATTTTCCAAATAAATTGATTTTAGAATGTTCTAAATAATCTGCGGCCGTTAAATTTGTAATGTTGCTTGTTCTTCTGGAATACAACTGTAATCACCGATTCTACAAGTGTAAATAAATCTAAAAATTACAACTAGTGGTTGAAAATTGGAAAAGGGTCCAGCCAGCCGCTACCTGCAGGTTATGAACCGCGGCAAACCCTTTTTGTATTTCTTTCAAAAAGGGTCAATATACAGTCAAGAGATAATACCTTACTGGCCTACCTGGCCCACCATCTGTTAACAAAGCGTCGTCACCCAGGCCAAATCAGCCCTTGTTAACTACTGACCTCCCCTAGGGTCAATACAGCACAAGAGATGTCTTAATGTTACACGTACTTACACATCAGGGTCGATGTGTGAGTGATGCAAATATAACACGTCGCCCTACTGGAGGAGAGATTCAGTTCGATTCAGGCATCAAACGTCTACATCAGTTTTCAGATCAGAAGCACCATCTCACATCGCGAGCGCGTCCCTATTTAAGGTTTTAACACTTTACTAACTTCTTTAATATTTTATATTCATTTTATAATTTTTATAGTTATTTACAATTGTGCATCTTAGTTTTTCAATTTTATATCTCTTTAAATTATCTGTTAAAATATAGTATATTTTTATAAATCAGTAGTACGCATTTCGAATACCAACTCTCTAATCTCTTACCCACTAATTAACAATCTCTTACTCTTACTCATCACTTCAACTTCCGGTATCAATAAAACGATACCAATACATATTTGTGTTAGCGAAATGTATAAAATTTCTAGTTAAAGCAAGATCTCAACGACAATTTCTAGAAAATAAAACCAAAACATTAGTATGGATTGTCGGCGACGTATCTTCTCTGCAGCCAAAAATCATATGGTAGATTCCCCCTTACGTCACTCAAAAACATGTCGCTCAAAAGCGTAACGCATCACCCTGCAACAAGCTATTCAAAAATTCTCCATATAGAGACTAAATCAAGATACAGCCTGCCTCAACTTTTTTTGGAAGGAAAATTAGGGAAATGTTTCGAAAAGTATAAAAGTAAAGCTACCTACACTCTCAATACATTAAGTATACAATTTAGTCTCTTGTGCACGCAGTTTCCAAGAAAACAACACCGTCATCCAAACCCTCTTCCAGTTCAGTGTGTCATTTCTAATCAAGCTACCACTCTCTATAAATCAGTTCTGTAAAATCCTGCCCTAGCCCCCCGCTTTGAGTGTAACGACCTAGAGCAGGCCACAAAGGTATACGATGAGAAGAAGGCTATATACGAAAGGTGCACTCCTTTCTATAAAGAAAAGTTCAGAGAGCGGTTCGGGGAAAGGGAATATGTGGTCCGTGGACTTTGCTTCGGAGCCCGTGGAACTGTCCCATGTGCAACTTTGGACTTCCTGGAGGGTATGGACATCTGACTTTCCCAGCAGAATCAATCATTATTGTTTCTTTAGGAATAATTAATCACCAAATATATGGCTGACTTCTTTAGGGAAAGTTAAACACAGAGCAAACTAACTACCAAATCGACTACGCCTTAGCCATAGGTTGCGTGTTTGTTGCTAATTTTATATGGACTTTTATATGGATTTAATGGCTCTGCAGATTGGCTACTCAGGTTGGTTAATAACTATCAACAACTTTTTTATCGCTTAAGGAATGTCATAGAGACTGGTTATCAAATCTGGGTGCTTAGCAACTCAACATAGTTGAGCAGCCCCACTTTTGTTTTATAAAGTGCATTCTTATTCTCAAATTATCAATGTTCAGTCAAATATACTTGTCTCTTATAAATTTTTCTTTGTTCAACTTCATAAAAACTCCACTACAATTGGAATCGATTAAAGTGGAATTCACTTGTTAAAATAACTTGTTGAATAAGTATTTTTATACTTCATTTCGTGCCTCAAAATCCCATGTCATTTTTATAAGAGCCACTGGAGACAGAGAAAAGTTAGTGCCACTAAAATGTAAACAACAAAGTTACAGTTGTCCCTTGAGTATATTTAGATAGATAATATTAATTCAAAGTTAGTTATGACATATGATCAATTTGCAGAAGAATTTTATTTGGATTCTTACAGCTTTTGTTAAAACATTCCTAGAGAGAAAGAAATTGAGAAGTAGTATTATGATTAAGAAGCTGAGAAGATGATCAGAGATCCATTTACTTTTTAAACAAAAAGATCCGTATATATATTGCACCATTGAAACTAACAGGAATTGAACAGTGATAGGGCCAGCCAAGTTTTTTAATATCGAACTACTCCCAGTTCACTGTTGTGCAAAGTTTTCCTTTCTCATAAACAATTCAACTTTATTGTGTTACAAACAAAACTATTCATCATTTACTATCATGTACCGTTTTTAAGGACTTACACTTAGTTCGAATTGAAAAATTTTCATTTTCTTCTTTCCACTGAATACAATAATTCTCGAATGTTATTTCTCTTTCTGACAATATTGCAACTCTATGTAACAATATCGCTGTAATAATTTAAATTTCAAATAATTAAAAAAAAAATGTTTTTGATCAGTATGGTTTTAGCTTGATTAAAATAATAAAGCATGTGGACAATTTTTTTATGTAAATTTTGTGATTTTTCTGAAGAATGCTAGCAAATGTGCGGGTAGAATAGAAGATTGGTTACATTTTTTAGCCTTAGGTAAATGACGTTATATGAAATAATACAAAATCTTGAATGGAGGCAATTGATATGGTTTTTATTTAGATAAGCAAATATATCACTTAAATACAAAAAAAATTTTATTACACTTTTGAAAAATATAATATTCATTAACCAACCAAGTTTTCCACAATACAAATGTGAATACTTCACTAATTTTGTATTATACATATTACTCGTATTTATTAGAGGTAACGGAAAGTTTGTTTTATTCGATATACTGGTAACAATGATGCCCGGAGGCACTTTGAAACATTGACAGATATGGTTACGGAAGTTTTGGGGATGTACAGCAGCGTAACTAATCTTGATTATAATGTAACATACTCTTAGATATGGTAAGTTAATTGCATATCCCCTTTGGGGGTATCATCAATTTTCGTAGTTATTATCAAGGTCAAACTAGTTACAAGTTTCATTAGAAGTAAGAATTGTGAGTTATTTATAATTTAAAACTATAAAATCATTTTTTAAATTATACTTAGAAATTAGTTACGGATGTGATTAAACTAAATTCCTAGCTAATAGCTATTTCACGAAATGTTCAGAATGTAATCCCATTTCGGGTAAATAATTGTTGGATATTTATATATTTAGAATGAAGTTGAGCTCAGTGTTGTATTGGACCTGTTTGGTATAGTCCAATCTATAATATGTTACCTATAAGAGGAAATATTGCACAAGAATATCTTCTGATAAAAATGCCTTTTGCTATCACTAAACTGATAGCTCAGTTGAGAACTGTGGGGAAGCATATCAAATTCAGTGTTAAGGATCACTTACAATATTAATTCAGATCAAATATGTACAATTTGTAACTTAAAACTAAATGAGGAGATATTTCACCTGTTAATGCATTGCCCGACTTATAACGCTATAAGATCGTACTACTTCCAAAAGCTTAAAATATCTGATAATTATGAGGTTGCTATAATAGATATACTTTCATCTGACTCCAAGGAAAAACTGATAATGGTCTACCAATATATTAAAAATTTACTCAGACTCAGACAATTTATCATTAACGAGTGATGTATAATTATGAATAATAAATTTTCAAATGTAAATAAAAATATTATTTCAGTTGTTACCAATATAATACGAATTATTTCAAAGTCATAGGCCAACTTAATTCTTTAGAAAGTTAATTAATTTATGTTTTGTTTCATTTATTTTATCTTAGCTTCATAACCTGTTTATCTAATTTACTTAAGCATATCGATTTAATACTTATTTTGATTTTGTTTTATTTTTAAAGGAAGTACTCTATAATTATTGCATTTATTTTATTTTGTTTATCTGTTTTAACTATTCCAAAACCCCTTTTAATTCTAGTTTCGGATGATTATTTACATAAAGATGAATATTTACATAAAGATATTCTATCAATGAAATTCAATTATATTGTATTGTGTATGTAATTTAAGAAAAATTGTAAAAGCAACCCTTTGTATGAGCTCAGCTCTAGAACAAATAAATGATTCTGTATTGGACCTGTTTAACACGACCTAACAGCAGATTATGTCTCTATACTCTTGTATGTATTTAATTGGAAGGGATTTTAATTGTAGAGGGGGCATATTACCTACTTATGATGGCTTACTTAATAATTCTTATTAAATATCTGAACATTCTTCAAAAGATAATTTTTGTAATGAGAAGGGAAAATCGCTTATAGATTTTATGGGAATTAATTCTTTCGTGTTAGTGAAATGGTAGATCACGTCATGATAGTCCAGCCCAGTTCACTCATGTATCATTTCTAGGCCAGAGTGTGATTGATCTTTTGGGTAGATAGTCAGCTTGCTGTAATGATATGGCAATGTCAAAGCCATCACAAAATATAACAAAAGAAAAGAATAATTTATTACTAGTGGCCCCACAGCCGGCCGCTGCCTTTTCAATACAAAGGTATCAAAGACAAGCACCGATAAAGCCCTGTCTATTGAACAGAAGCCACCTGGTCTTTGAAAGTCGCCGATGGGCGACCAAATCTGGCCACTGACCTGAATCACTGGTCGCCGACCTAACCAAGGTCGCATGCTACTAGAGATGTCTTAGTGTGAGAACTTACTTACACACTTGACAGTGTGTGAGTAAGACTAATATACACTTCGGCTCACTGGAAGAGGGGATCATTATATCATTCATCATTATACGAGTAGCCACATCATTATATCAGTATCATTTTACAGCAGCAATTATACTTGAGTTCCGAGCGCGTCCCTATACAAGGTTTACTTATAATTATTTTCATAGTTGTGCATATTAGTTTATTTATTATAATCATTTTAAATTATTTGTTATTTAACTCTTAAATTATTTATTTACTTTTATCAAATCATATTAATTGTAGTTACCATTAGGCTCATTCAAATTATTGTTAAAATATATTCTATTTTTATAAATCAGTGTTAGTAATTCAAGCAATAACTCTCTAAACTAACTTCCGCCTAATAAATCCCTCTTCAACACTTCTAACTTCATACCTCAGGAATCACGACAATTGATTCCACTACATTGCTCATCTTGTCAGGGATTTAGAATTCTTATTGACATTTATAACTCTGATCATTTTTCTGCACTAATAACTTTAGGTTATTATTTGAATGAAAATGTTACGGCACCTGCTAGAGTAGATTTAACTAGCACTTGTAAAAGTTCTTTTATTGTTTGGAATGATAAAAAATTGCTTTACTTGCCAATTGTTTGCTCCAGTCATCTAGAATTTCGATTGATTTTGGCATGGCGAACCTTGATTATATTAATGAAAATTTTCACTCCGTGATAATTGAATCTGTGAGAAAGTGTGATATGCTGGTTACTAAACAACCGAGATCAGTATCAGGGATGCCGGTTAAAAATCCTTGGTATGATGAGGAGTGTAAAACTCCAAAAAATAAAACAAAAAAGCTGTTGATTTTGTGTAAACGCGGAAATTTTGCTGGCTATCTTAAATTAATGTATGTACATAGTAAGAGTAGGTATACATGTTTAATTAAAAAAAAGAAAAAACTGTACCAATATCTATCTATTTCAGATAATATAGCTAAGGTTAATGATACAAAGACAGTTTGGAGCGCTATCAATGGTTATATGGGCAAATAGAAAGTAATTTCACCTATTAGTGTGGATGTTTGGCAGGATTTTTATTTACAATTATACCCCCGTAGATCCTTGATAATACACTTTATTTTGGTAATAGTAACCCTATTCTTGACTCGGTCATCATACAGGATGAAATAGTTTGTAGTATTGTGAGAAGTAAAAGAGGTAAAGCTGCTGGTCCTGATCTTATTGTCAATGAACTGTATAAACTGCTTCCTCAGAACTGGCTTTTATACTTAGAAGTGTTTTTTAATAAAATATTCTCTCTTGAGGTATTTCCTAAAGCATGTGTTCTATAACAATGTTTATGTTACATAAAAAGGGAGATAGAAATGATAAATGCATTTACAGGGGCATAAGTTTGGCTAATAGTATCCTCAAGATATTTACTCAGATTATTATGAGCCGTTTATTACTGTGGGAATCTGAGGTTGGTTTCTGCTATTCCGTAATGTCAATCTGGTTTCCGTCCGGGACGTGGTTGCGCGGATAGCATTTTTACATTTAACTCCATTATACAGTTCCACCTGCGTTTGCCGGGAAGAAAAATTTTTGCAGCCTTTATTGATTTTAAGAGGGCGTTTGACTCGGTTCCTCATTCGAGGTTATGGCATAAATTAAACGGAGAAGGAATTTCCTCAAAAATTTTAAATTTGTTAATAAATTTATACGAAAATGTCAATTTTAAAGTTGTTGCCAATGGAAAAATTAGTTCAGACATAGAAATGACTGAAGGTGTTATGCAAGGTGAAGTATTAAGCCCTTTTTTATTTTCTCTTTACATTGCTGATGCGGAAAAACTTTTTCGTGACAATAAAGTGCGCGGTATAAACATTGATGGTGTATCGGATGTGATTTTATTATTATATGCGGATGATCTGGTACTTCTGGGTGATTCGGTTATTGACTTGAATCACAAGTTATCTATTTTGAGGAATTATTGTCAGTTAAATGCTTTAACGGTTAATGCAGTAAAATCTAAAGTTGTTGTTTTTCACAAAGGCAGATTTAGAAAATGTAGTTATAAATTTTGGTATGATGGAATCAAATTGGAGATGGTAAACAATTTCGTTTATCTGGGAGTCCAATTTAATAAATCTTCACTTTTTCTAGAAACCGCAAAAAATTTTGTGAGAAAGGCAAATGTTGCATCTGGCTCTGTGATTAATATCTTAACCAAGTCAAAGTGCGATATTTGAAGCTCTCGTGTTAGAGTGTTTAACGCACTAGCCAGAAGTGTTATGCTGTACAATGCACAGATATGGAGTTTGAGATACATTAGCCTGCTAGAAAGAGCGCACGTCAATTTTTATAAAAGATTATTTCAGTTACCAAAAACTACTCCTGATTACATAGAACTGAATTTGGCATTCCTCACATTCTTCTTTATATAGTTAAAGTCTCACTGCGCTGGGTTAAAAATCTGGCTACTATGGAAAGTAAGAGACTGCCGCGTAAATGTTTTATTATGCTTTTAGAGTTACATGCGGATTCTGTAAATAGTCTGAAATATTACTGGTTCTCTCAGTTGAATAGTTTACTTTTAGAGCACGGTATTGAACTCAATCCAGAAGAATTAACCCGAGGTATTCATTTTTCTGTTAGAGAAATTGTTAATTCCTTAAAAGATAGTTTAAAGCATAGAGACAGGCAACTCCTTGAAAGTTCTCGATATAGTCAAATCTACAATGCTCTTCCACTCCTAACTAATGCTCCTCAGGAGTATGTTACTATCAGAATGTTATTTCGTATTATCAAATTGATAGCCCAATTGAGACTTTCAAATCAATATATTATGAAGTTAACTTTAAATAATATGACGTATACTGTAAACTGTAATCAGATCTGTACTATTTGTAATATGTTTGTGAAGGAAGACTTTTTTCATTTGTTTGCTCAATGCCCATATATACACCAATAAGAATGAATTATTTTAAATCTACTATACCCTCTAGAGTGGAGACAGTTATTCTCAGTTATCTACCCAGTATCTCTAAAGAAGATTTAACTTATTTTTGTTACTATATTGATAGTGTACTTAGGCTTCGGTTCTTTATTTTGAATGAGTAATTACATACAGTATTTCTTTTCTTTATTATCTGTATTGTTTTCCTTTAACTTTAATATTATTTTACCTTTAAAATTCATTTGCTTTATTGTTTGCATTGAGACATTATCATGTTTATTTTATTTTCTTTTTTTTACTTGGCTTTTGTTTGTTGATTACTTTAGTTAATTTTGTTCTGATTAAATGTACAATGTTTATTATTTTTTGTTTATTAAGCAGGTAGCTCATGCTATGTTATCTTTAATTTCTTTTTCTAGTATAACTTTCTTTACTTTTTTTATAGTCACTCTGTATGTAAAGGATGTAATCTTATAGACATAAAAATAAATAAATAATAAAATAATAAATAATATTTAGAATGAAGTGCAAAAAAGGAGGTAGTTTCAATAATCAACCAATGAAATAGAGCAAAGATATTTCGCTGTTGTGCCTTCTAAATGAAGTAGAAGCATGAATCCTCGAATAGCTACCGAAGAGTGATACAAATTTTAAGGCGTCACCACGCAACAAACTTAGAAAAACAACGAAAGCAATAATGCAGTTACTAACAGCGGAAATTAGAAACATTTAAGCACTTGATGAAATTAAAAAAATTACACTATTTTAGTGTTAATAATGGAAAAGAAGTCTGGGAAAATATTAGATTAGATTGAAAGGGAAGGGCGAGCCTCATACCACTGTGACCTACATCAAGAGGTCTATTGTGGATCTCCTCAAATTATAGCGCTTCGCCCTCTTAATCAGGCCTAGCAAAGCTGACAGTGGCTTCGTCATGAAGCTCGTGGCTTCGGGATTGCTTGTCCCCAGTTGAAGAAACCTTCCCCTCATCAGACACGCACATTTACAAGGCATGTGCACCTGGACTTAAGCCTAGGAAAAAGGAAAATATTCAGTATCTGAGAGAATGATCTTTAAACTGAATTATCCAAATTTTGATCAGCTGATTTGAGCCATTGCTGACAAAGTAAACAGTGTTATGAGATAAGCTTCCTCCATAGGTAAGCAAAATTAGCTATCGAAATGTTATAATCTATCTAGGAAAGATTATTTTGGCTATAATAAATCAGGTGTGCTGGGCGCAAAAAGGAATTGTAAGCCAAGAGGATATATAAAGAAATGGTAGTAGCAATCAGGATTAAAGGCGGACACTCCAGTGAATGTACCGTCTAAACTACCTTATAAGAGAGAGTGTGGTTTCAGCAGAAAACAGGAAAGCCTATTCTTTTGCACTGGATATAGCGGCGAGGTTATTTGATGCAGGTCTGGTCCCTTGAAAAAAATGATGAGATTTTAGGTTATTGTAAATGATGAAACGGTAAACTGCCGCAAATAGAAGCTAAGAATATAAGGATATGAATTAGTGATGCCCAACACTAAATTAACTTCGTTCCAAAAGATTTTATTGTGGTTTCCTTGCATGCCATTTATTTGTACCTCGTGGATAATCGTTTGTAAAGTGGAAGTAAGTATGTATGGTAGTAACAAGTAACTCTAAATTTGTCTACAGGTAAGCAAAAAACCAACCTAGGAGTTGGTAGGATTGTTAAGCTTCGAATTCAGGGCATAAAGAAAAGCTAGTTCATAAAAATAAAAAAATAATTAACATTATATTCCTATAATTAACAACGAATTTGAGAATAAATTTTGTTAAATATTTCACGATAAAGATAAATTCTTGATAATGTGATAGTGAAAGTATAAACAGATTTATAATTTCCTTAATGAAATAAAATTCTTATTATGTAAACCATTCATGGTTAGTTATTAGTCGTAGTCATTAACTAAACACAGTACTAACCTTCCGTTCTACCATGGAGTGAGAGTGACTCCGTCTCAACACAGTAATCCATTAATCAATATAGAACGGCGTCTGTGATAATTACAATTAATGCTTTCCAGAAGGGCAACCTCCTGGGATATTGTTTCGATCATAGAGTCCATTGTGTCGTAGAGTCAGTCACTCGGCGAATTACCGTTCCATGTTTCTATTGTTCTCTATCATCCTCCTTCGCTTTACAACATAACACATAATATATAGGGAAACCTTTCCCCAGTGCCGTTGTCAACACGTCTAACAGTTTGAGGTTCGTCCAAACAACTAATATCCCATACCATTAAACTAGACTTCCTATTAAACAAATGACATCATGTAATTAAATTTTGCTGAATATAAACTTTGATCAATGTTTAGAGTCATATTTGTACTAATCGATTGGAATTTTTTGGCAATTTTTCTGAATAAGTTTTATATGTTTGTAAAAATAAGTAAATCGCATAAACAGAAAAAAAGAAAAAAAAAATTTTGGGTTTTCTAAACATATTAGAAGATTAGATTTGATGATTTAAAGAAATATAATCAGAATAATATCATTACCAACTCAATTAAGATAAATTTATTTAAATAAATGAGATTTGATTTTCATTTATTCTATTGCAAACTATTTCTCTATGCGTTTCGGACCTAATGCAAAGTGCCCTAACATGGTATATTGTTGGACACAGGATAAGGGTCTTGCTATTAATCCTATTAAGACCCAGGCAATTCTATTTACTCATAGAAGGAAGATAGTAGGTTGTACACCTCCTAGGTTGTTAGGTACTTCCATACAGGTTAGCAAATCAGTGAAGTTCCTTGGAGTAATTCTCGACAGTAAATTGAACTGGTCGGAACATGTTAAGACACAACACCAAAAGGCGATAATCTCCTTTTGGCAATGTCAAAGAGTTGTAGGTAAGAACTGGGGGATCACTCCCAAGACGATGTTCTGGATTTATTGCATGGTCATTAAACCTAGGTTGGTATATGCGGCTTTGTGTGGTGGCGTCGCATTGAAACACGATCCGCTAGGCAGCTGTTGGAAGAAATCCAACGTTTGGCTTGTCGGCCGTGACTGGTGCGTTTCGGACTACACCGAACGCATTTATGGAGACTTTGTTAGGGATTCCACCAGGCAATGAAAGCCTGTTATAGAATTAAACAGGCAGATTTGTTGTGGGTAGTGGTATGAAGCGTGGGACTTGTAAGTAGAGGACCCTAGTTCGAGCCCAGCCGTATAACTGCTAAACTTTATAGTTTGTTTAAAAATGAATAGTAAAGCTAGGTGCTTTCCGCCCCCTGTCCACGACACCATTGGTAGTGGACGGTAATGCCCGCCTAAAAAATAGGCTATTTACGTTTACTTATATTCCATAGCCCTACATTGTTCATCTACTCTCATTTTTAGTGAGATCCATTACCTAAGGTATCCTTTAGTTTAATAAATATCCTTCTATAGTTAAAGGGTATTAATTTTATATACTTCCACATCTTGCCTAATATCAAGTAATTGTCTACCTCATAAGCCGGACAAACCATAATTATATGCAATAGTTGTGGTGGTTGTTTCCGCAGAACTGGAAAGCATCAGAGACATTTTCCGTGGTAGCCTGCTTCATTTTGTGGTCATCGCTCGGTTTCGGGCGTTCGCCCATCTTCAGGATGCTTTTTTCAGATACTGTGATAACACAGACTTGCACAGAGCAAATTCAGTTTACACACTGTCTGGTGTTTTCAATAGTTTTAAATACAATTAAAAAGACCAGTCAGTGTATAAACTGAATGTGCTCTGTGCAAGTCTATGTTGTCACACTGTCTGAAAAAAGCATCCTGAAGATGGACGAACGCCCAAAACCGGTCGATGACCACAAAATGAAGCAGGCTACCACGGAAAATGTCTCTGATACATAATTATATGCTATAATCTTGACTTTCGGCAGTTTGGGAAACTTATTATTGCAATTTTGGATAAATATTTGTTATAGATCTTTGGTATGCTCTACGTGTCCACATGATGCTGGATTTTCTTTAATTTTTCAGATTCATTTGTAAACCTACTCTATACAAAAAACTTAAATAACCAATGGAAAATATAAATAATAATTATATTAATACTTATTAATAGGCATCAAACGTCACTTTATGTACTATACGACTATATGTCAAAAATTAAATAATTTATAGTAAAAACAAATCCTGCCAGGGATTATGGGGGAGATGGTGTGGGTATTCGATGGAGGGACGAAGATGAATGGAGCGAAAGCCTGTTAACCCAAATAATTGACCGGCTATTGTTCCTTAATGATCGGCAATGTTCAATACAGACTACAATTAACCAGAATACTGCAGTAACCGGCCAACTGACTAATATTTATGAGCTATACAAATATTGTTAACCAAAACAATGGATACTAGATTATTTTATTGAAAATAAACATTGAATAAAAAAAATTCAATTTTATAATCTTTTGTTTCACATAGAATAAACAGAAATCTACACAGAACATTTTTTGCTGTATATATAACTTTTTATTCTCAGAAAGGTCCTTAAAATTGGTAACTTGTTGGGAAATTAAAAAAAAAATCTGATACAATAGAATATTTTACAAATAGCAATAAAATAAAAAAAATTAAAAAATATAGTGAGATACTTTCACATAGCATTATGTTAAAGCAATTTACATGGTTATACCTAATTATCAAATTATTGCATAATATTCCATTTGGAAATTTTAGTAAATATTACAATTTTGAGTAAAGTGTAAATGAGAACTGCCAGAAATATAGATTGTAAATATCTGGGGATTAATGCACTGCAACCTGGAGCCTTCTCAGTGCACTGCCGGTCTCCAAGCAGTGCCTCTAGCTACAGGCAACACTGCCCATCACCAGGCAGTGAGTTATAGAGGCTCCCAGGAAGAGATAATCTAAGGGCAGCATGCTGATTCGAACCCGGGACCTCCACGTTGCTAGTCCAGTGCGCTACCACTGAGCTAATTCCTTCCTTATCCCTTGGCTTAGGCCTATTTACTAGGGACGGAGACTCTAGTTTGTGTCCTTGTCTGTAAAGAGTAGAGTGTATGTAGTTTATTGTGTACTGTTCCGTCGAAGAGTATGGAGTACTGAGCTGTAGTAACCCGTGGGGTCGCTAGTCCCCAAGTAACTGCATGCAACAGCGTAGCATGCCAGAAATGCCGCAATACCAGCTTGCGGGCAGTCAGAAATATAGTGTAAGGGTAAATTTTATAAACGGAATATATGGCAATGCGGAAATGAAGTTCTAGAAATAGGCGAAGAAATTAGATAGTAAAAAGTAGATAGATTTAAATATCTCGCTTCAATGTTGAATGCGGAAGGTAAGTACGAGTTGGAAGTGTAGTGAAGAAGCTTTGCAAGAGAGAAAGGCTACCGGGACGCTTCATTAGGGTGCTGTAGGGACAACAAACTTTCAAAGGAAAATAAGAACTTTTATTGAAACATCCGGTATTTTATCCGTCATGGCATGCATATTAGTTTTGTTACTGACCGGTTTCGGATTTTCATTCATCATCAGAGCAAATTCACTACGTTTGTGTAGAGAGTTCACTTCAACGAATTGTTTCTGTAAACTCACACTTATTGGGTTATATATGTTGGTTGTCATATATATACACCCAACAAGTGTGAGTCTACAGAAACATTTCGTTGAAGTGAACTCTCTACACGAACTTGGGAATTTGTTCTGATTGTGGATGAGAATCCGAAACCGGTCAGGAACCAAACTAATATGCATGCTACGACGGATAAAATACCGGATAAGAACTTTAATATTGAGAACATTTTAACTTACGGTTGGAAACCTGGACCTTGTCTAGCATGCTATATTTAGGAGTGAGAATGGTCGATATGAATTTCTCGAGAAAGTGCGTAAGAAAAACTTCAGACAAACAAAATGCAGCTGCAGAAATTATTGGTAGAAAGCAATTATAGAAGAAAAGACAAAAATGGGGTAAGCTTAGCTTCATTAGTTAGACTTAATGTCGGGTGACGCAATTTTTTTTTTTTTTGCTGATCTGGAATCGCTTAACAGTGATCAGAAAAAAATTGGACTATTAAAAGCGGCGATGAATTGAGACAATGAAATCTTGGTAATTTAAAATTTCAATAGTAAAGTAGAGAAAAATGAGCTGCTTAAACATGACTTAAAATTTGAAAACATAAACTTTAAAATTCACTGATTTACCATGAAGAAATAATGAATTTGCCAAAACATTGATAGAAATAAGAAATTAGTTTCATTTGACCACACCTCTTACCACACCCCTTTGAACACATCCATATTAAAAAATAAGAGAAAGTAATAATTAACAAAAAGAAAATGCAATAGTTTATATTTTAAGTTATATATATTTATATGAATATAAAAGAAGTAGCAATGGAAAACGAATGAATACTTAGTATTATAAACAATGAGAATAATTTAAATTCATTGTTACCAGTGAGATGATGGTTTGGTCGTAAAAGAAGATGGTATGTCATTAAAGTTAGTCCCTTTATCCGGAACATCACTGTGTAAATGAGAATGAAACCTACCTTAGGATCTTGCTAAGAAAGGCAAATGGCCTGAGGGTTTCAATTCTTATTTGCAAAACCACTACGTAGTTTGCAAAAAAGGAAAAAAAAAAATGAACTTCAAAAATACATTAGTGAAGTATTTCCTCCTTTGAGTTCACTCATAAAACTTCATTATTAAAAAATATCAATTTGTTTTTATATTTTTATTGCAAGAGATTTATTACTTAATAATACGTATTATATATATTTTTTAACTCTCCTGTATAACAGACCTTGGGCGGAGATACTTTATTTCTAAGTGCATTTCCAAATGATAATATGTATTTATTTATAGTTAATATAAAATTATAAAAATTTCTGATTATAAAATCCAGTATTAATTTACAAAAATATTTATATGAATTAAAAGAAAACATAAAAATAATGTAAAACCGCATTCTTTCAATGAAAAATAAATAATAAAAAATTGAACAAAATATAATAGAATACAGAATAATAACTTACATAATCATAAAAATATCTATGCAATAATAATACATAATTTTATATTTTGTTCTTTGATTATAGTAGGGCGTTGAATACAAACAAATATGTACATTTCTCAAGCGCAATCTGAATTTGTTGCTAATTTTGTTTTTGAGTGATACGGACCTCATACTCAAACACGAAATTCTAAAAATCATGTTTACGGACTCCAGGCAACCTTCAAAATAACAACTGTTTATTCCAAAGAAAACTCATTTTCCAAAAGCCGATACTATTAAAATAGTTACTCTTACAGCTGTGATGGATGCAAGAAACTTGAAATAATATTAAATTTTAAATAAATCTAAATTATCAAAATATGTTGCAAAAGGGCCAGCCAGGTATAAAGTCCAGTTGCTCGTACGGTTCAGGAACAATTATGGCATTGTACTGTGCTACCCCTTCTTCTCACAGGGGTGGAATTGAAACAAAGAGAAGAGATATTTTAAGGAGACTCGTTCTAGCTACCAAGTTGAAAACATCAGTGCCAGTATCAAGTTTTAAGAGTTATTCCAATTAATTTATAAGCATATTGTTGTTAACTTAATTTCTCTTAGAGAATATATTGTTTTAAACTACCAGGGTGTTCTTAATTATTCTTGCATTCTATCTCAAGCAAACATACAAGCCCTTTTCGCTAAAACGCTACGCCACAAGCTACCTATACACACATCCACACCATTACATTACATTGGTGCCAGCTGTTTGGGATATTTTCAACGAGAATCCACAAATTTACAAGTACGTAAAAATTTTAATTTCATAATTAAACAAATTATCCATCAGATAATTTGATTGTTTTTAATTATTTTCTCAGCGGAAATATCTTAAATATTTCCCATAATTGAATTTTCTATTGAATTTCATTTTTAAATTTTTGTATTTGCACCATCCCTTGTGAATTTTGTATTTCCAAAATGTATAAAATTAACGGACAAAACATGAAAATCGACGCTGCTGTAGAATATTTGCTTGCTCAGCAACAATTAGCAAATCCTCCCACCCCCAGCAATCAACCAGCTAGTTCTTTAAGAAATTTGCAATTGATAAATAGTTTACCTACTTTCAATGGCGAAAATTCAGCCAAAGTGTCCGATTTCCTAGACCAAATTAGCCATTGTGCCATTCTTTCTGGCTGGGACGACGCTGCTAAATTAGAAATATTAGCTCTTAGGCTCTCAGGTTCTGCAAAAATATTTTATGACACCCAGAAAGCGGAATTACAACGCCAGGGTACAACTATAACGTATCCTCTAATTTCAGAGCGACTTCTAGCCCGATTTCGTAAGGAAAAAACACCCTTAGTCCTCTTACAACAGATGACTAATATTCAGTCCTTGCCCACTGAGCCTCCTGAAACATTCGCGGATAGGATTAGACATATCCAATCCGCCATTCATTTAAGAGCTCAAGCTAACCCACTCGAGGCCTTACAAACAATTTTAGATAAACTGGCCACTGATGCATTCTTGAAGTCACTTCCTCAACCGCTTCGTAATGAGGTGCGAACGAAGCTTCCTCAAAAATTAGATGAAGCACTTTCCTATGCCAATGCCCTAAAAGAAGTTCAGGCTTCTGAATCAAACTCCACAGTTTTCGCTGTTACTGCGAAAACTTCCAATTCTCGTACACCTCCATCTCCTTGTCGTTACTGTGGACAAATGCATTTCCACAGAGAATGCCCGCATCGTAATAAAAGTCAAAAGCCACAATTAAAACCAACTACCACTTGTAGAGTATTTAATGTAATAAGGAACAGACCTTGCCGACATTGTTCCGGTCCACATTTTGACGTGGACTGCACCAATAAATTCAGACCAAAACCTCGTACTAACTTTGGCAAAATGCCTAAGAAATTTAATGTTCCTCAAAACCTTAATCACAGAGCAAATAGTAATAATCGCTATAATAATAATAATAATCAATATTATAGTAATAATCATAGTCCTCGAATTAATTCAAATAATTCACGATTTAACTCTTATTCAGATAGACCCCAGTATAGTCATAATAATAATGGTTACAAAACTAGCAATCACCTCCAAAATAGGCCCACTTGCCAATTTTGTTCAAAATTTGGACATACGGCTCGTAATTGTTTCCAAATACAGCCCAAAACGAGTTAGCCCTCAGTCGTTTTCTCGACTAATATTATGACCTGATATTATGACCATGGCTATCAAACTGAGATACACCACGATTTCACCAAGGAATTGAGCACTATACTTCGGATTCCCTGATCCTATAACCTTGCGCTTTCCTTGCACGCTTATGTAAATTAGATATTTTCCTTTCTCTTACTCCTACGTAAGAGGAGTAATTCTAATTTTTAGATTGTGTATTTATTTATTTGTTAATTATTTTTGAAATACTTAAGAGTTTTTTTTTGTCCATATAGAGTTCATTCAAGAAACTACATACACACCTACAGTAGTACCGACTTGTCTACACTGATCACCTTGTCTACCCTTGCCAGTTACATCTCCATCAGCAACACTCGCCAAGCAGTGTTTGCCAATCAACCTACCACCAGAGTAACGCTCACCCATTCAAGCAGCGTTCGCTCGATAAGGAGACGATCCATCACCAGAGCAACGCTCACACATTCAAGCAGCGTTTGCTCCAGAAGAAGATGCCTGTAGTCTACTTACACACACACGACTACCTTACAGAGGTTACACACACGCCTCTCGCCATACCAGAGGATAACCTTCAAGCCTCTACAACTCTAGAATACCTCCCAAATTTTTCGTGCCGAAAAATTTCTCCGGGAGGAGGGATAATGTGATGGATGCAAGAAACTTGAAATAATATTAAATTTTAAATAAATCTAAATTATCAAAATATGTTGCAAAAGGGCCAGCCAGGTATAAAGACAGTTACTCGTACGGTTCAAGAACAATTATGGCATTGTACTGTACTACCCCTTCTTCTCACAGGGGAGGAATTGAAACAAAGAGAAGAGATATTTTAAGAGACTCGTTCTAGCTACCAAGGTGAAAACATCAGTGCCAGTATCAAGTTTTAAGAGTTTATTCCAATTAATTTATAAGCATATTGTTGTTAACTTAATTCTCTTAGAGAATATATCTTTTGAAAAACAGTGTGACTTCTTTATCATTGCTAACACTTCATTCTCTTTTAAACTACATATTTACAAGCCCTTCATACAAAATCGCTCGTGCTACTTACTACAAACTACAACATCACACCATCACATTACATCCCATTAATATAAAATTCAAGAAAAATGACAAAAATTAAAAGTTTGAAAAAAATTAGTAATTTATAATTCTGTAAACTGCAGTAAAAGGAAGTTGTGTGAGTGTTTCACACCACATTTTTTTCCTGTAACAACAGTGTTGTCTGTATTTAATTTCGGAAGCTAGACCTACCAATAATGTTACGTCTATCTAATTTAACAAATACTATAAGGTTTGCGATGGAACTTTTGCAATATGGGAAAAAACATCGGTTTAGAACACCACTTAGTGGTATGGGTCTTCCCTTGGCGATGCAGATGTGCAAGTAGTAAACAATAAGTTTTAAACTCATTCAGTGCAGCTATTGAATAGAACTCTATTGACTTAGCAGCGGAAAGTCGTAACAATAAATGTTGGGATAAAAATTGTGGATCATTTATAGGAGTCAGAAATAAAGGAGCAAGAAATGTCTGAGCTCTCGGCTCTGCTAAGTGAGAGACCATTGAAAAAAAATTATGAGGACCAATGGATAGCAAAAGGTACAGAAAAAAGTCTAGTTTCTCTTACTCCTCTTAATATGATTATGTGTAAAATGACAAATTTCCTTTAAATTCAAATTTAGCTCATATTTCCTTACAAAAATATAAATATATTGGGGGTGGGGGACAAGTGCCAACCTACCACCAACAGAGACAGGTCGAAAACAATTACATTGTAGAATGCACAGGAATGTTGAACACATTTGAAGTCTAACGTTTCAAATTCCTCAGAACCACCTAAAAACAACTTTTTTCAGAAAAATGCTAGAAATAAAAGAGTAGCTTTATATCTAAGCAATTAGTATTTCAAGTTTAAAAGAAATCATTATAGTTTTTTTTCGAAATAATTCCATCAAAAACGTATTCTGTAAAATTACACATCAGGTTAATCGTTTTTTTTTTAATCTGGAATTCTAGCAATATTACTAAGTACATGAATATTATAGTTGTAAATAATGCAGCTATAGTACTGAAGTGGTACTTTAGAAGAAAGCATAACGCTACTGATACCCTTGGGATGTTCTCAAAAAATCAATTTTCCCGGGAACATGGTTCAAATAAAAATCTCAGGTATTATCAGGGCAGATAGTATACGAAGTTTAATGAAAATCTTTGTAGCCGTTTCCGAGAATTGCGCGAAAAACTTAAAAAACATTTAAAATTCTGGTTGATGGATTTTGCCCGAAATTTTCGCATCAGATGAGGTGGTAGTACCTAAATGGAATACCAAATTTGACCTTCATGTGATTTTTAGATTTTGAGATATTTTCTCTCTCTCACACACACACATAATTATATTGTCATCAGTGGACCTCAAAACATGTATTTCTTGTGAAACCTCAATTTTGTAACTTTGACACGATGGTAAGTAATACTTCCATTACAAGGCGTAAGAGAAAGCAAAACTATCTGGAGTGCATAACTTTCTCTTACTTCAATTAATACAATTTAATTAATAATTTTTTTAAAACATTGATATGCTACAATGTTTAGTTGGGCTGGTCATAAAAAGGTGTTGAGCATTTTACATGAATATCTGAGCGGCCTTATGTGGAGCGCTGTATGTCAATACTCACAAAGCTTGTACAAATTTATATTTAAACTAACTGAGACCCTTCATTTCATGGGCTGAGGCAAACGCAATTGGGAAGTTATATACAGAAAATCGTATGCTATTGTCTAGCGGCCTAGTAGCTTTCGAAACCTATCTAGGTTAGATAGTGATTAGAGCAATACCAATACCTAAGCTGACATAGAGATAGTTTAATGTTAATAACTTCATTGTTAACTAATGATGTCAGGTTAGCAAGAAGAGAAGCAAGAATTAATAGATAACACGGATCCTTCTGAAAAGAAGACAACACTAATATTACAGGAACCAGTGCAGCATCATTTAGGGGAAACTCTCAAAATAAATTCAGAAGGAAGATGTAAAGTTAACCTACATAAAAAGAAGCACATCCTCATCTACCTTCAAATTATAAACTGGCTATGAATAGATTAGAATGCCAGAGGCTGAAATAGATAAGGATGGGCATTATTTAACCTCCTAGGCATGTTTTGAAGGAATACAGTGCCATGAGAGATAGTAGTTCCAACATTTGGTGCTGCTTACACCGATTCACTTACTTCAGCAACTGAAAGTTCCAATGTACCATGGGTATCGCAGTCACATTCGATGAAACTCAATTTAAAACTAAGAAAAAAAAATCTACAATCAAAATTGGAATGATGAAATTAAACAGAATACGAACACTTAAAATATGTTACTAGTTTAACAAATGGAAATACAGAACTGAAGAGATCTGTTATTATTTAAACAATACTTTTGGCCCTTCTGAATGACATTTTCAGTCATTAATTTCACTTAAGCAAATTTTATTAATTTCTTAAAAATGATTAAAATATAAGCAGTAATAAATCATTCAAGCAATAACTTTGGTGGCCGCCTCCATGATAAAATTATTAATGAATAATTAAAAATGAATAAAAATGTACTGCAATAATGAATAACACAATATCGAACAACGACTGAACATTGATGGCTCATTAATCTTACTAAACTTAATTTAAAGTTTGTATAATGATTCAAACTTTTATTCAATTTTCAAAGTATTGTAAACTATAGTAATCACATTCAAATGCTGAGTTCCAAACATTACACCCAGCACTACTAATTCACTTTAAGAGCAACTAATACTTTTAGTAAAAATGCCAATTTTGAAAAAGTTATCAATTCTAATTGTTTTAATTACTGTAAGAGAAATTCATGTGAGTATTAACCATTAGATTTTTCATATTTCTTATCAACAATTTTTAGAATAATAGTGGAATGGCACAATATTTAAAAAATATATGGAATACCTCGTTCTCTTATAAAAATAATTATTATCTGAAAAAAAAATATATTTACCACATAAGCAAATCCAATCATCTTTGCTCCAAATGATATGGGTAAGCAGCAACAAAATTTGTTCAATTTTATACAGAACACCATGTTTAATTGAACAGATGATGATCACTACAACAAGCGTTCCTGGAAGACAATAAGGCTAGTAATATTCATTAAGGAATAATGACTCCCACCAAATACTCCTTATCTAGCAGATATATTAACCAAGGTTACATACGACTGACAACTGAATGATAAAATGTAAGAAACCACATTTGTTATTATTTATCACCCAAGTTAGAACTCTCGCTATCAGTGACATTTGAAGAAAAAAATTATTTTTTATTTTTAATTCAAAAAAGGATCAGTGATCTGTTTACAAGTTTAAACTAATATATAAATTATACATAAAAAAACAAAAAACAAAGCTTTTCACAATATAAACTATAAAAATACTGTACAAATACTATAAAAATATAAATATAAATACTATAATGACACAAATACCATAAAAATACTACACACAAACTATATAACAACAAACTTGCAGCATAGCAAAGATGCAACGGCTAACTTATGCCGCTGTATTGCTAAGTTGTATACATATTTTATTCTAATACAAGAACCTTATGCCTTTAAAGGTTTGGTTCGAGGATTGAGTGTGGTTGATGGCAGACTGTTCGTGGCGGATGGCGGGGACATTCCTAGGGCATATATTTTTGCCAGTCGGAGTGTCGACGCTGTCCTGCTTCGACAGTTCTGCTGTCGGGACTTGGTGGCGGTGAGGGTTGGTCTGGGGGTTGGTGGGCGTCGTCGCGACGTAGTTGTGGCTTCGGCTTACTTCCCCTATGATGGCCCCTCTCCTCCTCCTCAGGAGTTCATGGGTTTGGTTCAGTATTCGGAGACCAATGACATACCTATTATAATAGGGTGTGACGCGAATGCGCATCATGTCGTCTGGGGTAGCAGCGACACCAATGGTAGGGGTCGCGCTCTCATGGATTTCCTGGTGGGCACGCGATTAGAGGTCCTGAATAGGGGTACTGAACCCACTTTTGTTACTAGGATTAGAAGACAGGTTATTGATATTTCCCTTGCTTCTAGGAATTTTAGTGGTCTGATTAAAGATTGGAGGGTGAGTCCTGAGGCTTCCATCTCCAATCACAGGATGATTAGGTTTAGTCTGGGGATTGATCCAATTACCCTGGCTAGTTATAGGAATCCTAGGAGGGCGGATTGGGGTTTATATTCTAGAATTATTGAAGATAAACTGCCTATCCAATCAGAAGCCCCTGATGGTATAGAGGAATTGGAAAGGGAGGCTGGTATTCTTCATGAACATATTAGATCCTCATTCGAGGAGTCTTGTCCTCCCAAGGTGGTTAAGGGTAGTAAGAACCCCTGGTGGTCCTCTTCGTTGGAAAAACTAAGGAGACAGGTAAGGGGCTCATACAGGAAGGCTGTCCTGGCTGATTCTTCGGAATCATGGGATAGTTATAACAGTATTAAAAGAGCATATAAATATGCTCTGAGAGAGCCAAGAGGAATTCCTGGAGATCCTTTTGTGAGGATATAAATTCGTTCCAGGAATCATCTAGATTGGTACGGATTCTTAGTAAGGATAGGGACAGTCAGTTAGGTACCCTACGATACCCTGATGGTTCCTTTACAGGGGGGGAAGGGGAGACACTGCAGCTTTTGCTTGATACTCACTTCCCGGATAATATTGGTTTGAATGCTGCTTCGTCTTTGGTGTGTGGAAGGAGATGGAACCTTGAAGATGTATCCACCTTAGATGGGGTAGTTACACAGGATAGAGTCAGGTGGGCAGTACAAAGTTTCTCACCTTTCAAGTCACCTGGACCGGACGGGATTTATCCTTGTCTGTTGCAAAAGGGTGGAGACGTGCTGACGAAGGTATTGTTAAGATTGTTTAAAGGATGTTTGATGTTTGGTTATGTACCAACATTATGGAGAGAAGTAAGAGTAGTCTTTATTCCCAAGCCGGGAAGAAATGACTACTCTGACCCCAAGGCATTTAGACCCATTAGTCTTATGTCTTTCTTCTTGAAAACTTTGGAAAGGTTGGTGGATAGGTATATTACTGATGGCCCATTAAGGGATCACTCTAACCTAACCAACATGCTTATATTGTGGGTAAGTCGACAGAGACTGCATTGCATTGTCTCGTCGGTAGGATAGAATCTGCTTTGGAAATAAAAGAATATGCCCTAGGGTGTTTCTTTGATGTTGAGGGGGCATTTGACAGAGTATCGTTTGATGCTCTCGAAGATGCCTTGGTTCGAAAAGGTATACATCCTGTCTTAATCAATTGGATAGGTGTCTATCTTAGGAGTAGGGTTATACAGGCATCCCTTGGCGGGCGCACCGTGATAGTAAAAGCGGGGAGAGGGTGCCCTCAAGGGGGTTGTCTCTCACCAAAGTTGTGGTGCGTCGTCATGGATGACCTTTTGGTTAGGCTGAACTCATCGGGATTTTATGTGCAAGCATATGCCGATGATGGTGTCATTTTATTGTTAGGGCGCTGTTTGTCCACTATTTCGGACCTAATGCAAAGCGCCCTTAATATGGTATATTGTTGGGCACAGGATAAGGGTCTTTCCATTAATCCTATGAAGACCCAGGCAATTCTATTCACTCATAGAAGGAAGATAGTAGGTTTTACACCTCCTAGGTTGTTAGGTACTTCCATACAGGTTAGCAAATCAGTGAAGTTCCTTGGGGTAGTTCTCGACAGTAAATTGAACTGGTCGGAGCATGTTAAGACACAACATCAAAAGGCGATAATCTCCTTTTGGCAATGTCGAAGAGTTGTTGGTAAGAATTGGGGAATCACTCCCAAGATGATGTTCTGGATTTATTGCATGGTCATTAAACCTAGATTGGTATATGCGGCTTTGGTGTGGTGGCGTCGCATTGAAACACGATCCGCTAGGCAGCTGTTGGAAGAAGTCCAACGTTTGGCTTGTCTGGCGGTGACTGGAGCGTTTCGGACTACACCGACCGCATCTATGGAGACTTTGTTAGGGATTCCACCTCTCTTTGTGGAGGTGAAAAACCAGGCAATGAAAGCCTGTTATAGAATTAAACAGGCAGGTTTTTGGCAGGGTAAGCGATATGGTCATTCTACCATTTATCGTGAGATGCTTTTAAGGATTCCCATTACAGGTTTCCCTTCTGATAGGAATCTGAAAACTTTTGTCTTTGGTCATTCCTACAGGGTTAGGTTGCCTTCTAGGGAAGATTGGTTAACCCTGGGTCCGTCTGCTGTGATTCCTGAGAATTATCTCCGATGCTACACGGACGGTTCCAGGATGGATGGTAGGTCTGGGGCTGCCGTCTATTTTGAGACGGGAGATCATTTGGTAGCGCCTCTTGGTGAGTGGGCACCGTTTTCCAGGCTGAGGTTTATGCAATTCTTTGCTGTATTTTGGATGAGAGGGTGCGTAACACTAATTTAAAAGGTGTTTGTATCTGCTCGGATAGCCAGGCAGCGTTGAAGGCGCTTAATTCATGTGTCACCAGATTGGTGTTGGAATGTTCTAGAAGACTGGAAGATCTTTCTTCATTAAAGGATGTGCTTCTGGTCTGGGTTCCAGGTCATATGGGAATCTTTGGGAATGAGGAGGTGGATAGGTTTGCCAAATTAGGTGCCTCTCTCCCTTTCATTGGTCTAGAGCCTGCTGTTGGTGTGTCTTCTGACACATGTTTGTCGGGCTTTCAGACGTGGATGACCTCACAGCACTCATCCTTATGGATGAGTGCAGTGGGTTGTCGGCAGTCTAAAATGCTCAGTGGGGGCCCGGACGGAGCTTTGAGCAGTGGGGTCCGATGTCTTTCACGGACCTCCCTCAGGTATCTGGTTGGATTCCTCACTGGGCATTGTGGTTTAAGGAGGCATCTCTATATAATGGGACTTGTGCCTGACCCCTTTTGTAGAGTTTGTGAAACTGAGGAAGAAACACCCATGCATCTGATGACGAATTGTTTGGGTTGTGAGGAGATTAGGTTTAGGAACTTCGGCCGGAATAGGATGTCGGTAGAGGATCTTAAGCTGTGTCCTTTTAAGGTTTTGGTCCGATTTGTTCGGTCTGTTGTGAAACTTAGATGGTTGAATCCTGGGCCTGGATTTGTATTCTAGTCCCAGTGGTTGTTATTCTTTAGGGGTAGCTATATGGGCCCTGGGGGGCTTTGGATAGCGTAGGGTTTTGCCCTCCCCTTTCGCGAATAATAATATAACAACAAATAATAGGTTAAATTTTATTCTAAGTAAAATGTACTTATTGTTTATATTTGATTAAACAAGAATATAATATACTTTTAACTTTATTAATAAAATCTGGAATGTCCATATTAAACATATCCAAGAATTCTGCCCGCATCTTCCGATAGATAGGGTAATGGAAGATTTAATTATACTTGCAGTAAGGTACATTGAAAGGAAAAGATTTTCTTGTAGAGTGAGTACGGATATTTAATGAAATCAAAGAAATAAAGTGAGGACTGTCTATTTGAGAATGTAGAAGTTTACATAGGAAAGAGAGATCATAACAAACTCTCTTGGCTGACAAAGGAGGAATATTGAGAGATAGCTGTAAATTAGAATAAATAGTGTTTTCTTTAGGAATTTAAACGAAATACCAACCACCGAAGGAACTTGTTCTTTTCTAAAATTTTTACAATCCACCAGCTAGGCCATCTCAGCCTCCATTTTCCACAAATTCAATTTAATAATAATAATTATTTTATGTCAGAAGATCAATATAGACATAGGAAAAACTAAACAAATAAAAATATTGTTTCTATTACTTAATCAGGCAGCCAAAATGTTTATAAATCGGACACTTTATTAGATACCCAACACACAATCGGACACTCATAATAGACAATGGGCCCAGCTGAGGTGTATGTACTGAACCTCCTTTATAAAGGCCTCGAGTTTCTAGATTTCCCTCATTATTACAATTTATTGTTAAAATTTAATGTTTATAGTAAAAAAAATGATGGCCACAGTTATGACAGCTGAAATGTTTCTGATTTCTTCAGGCAACTAACTTTTATAAATTTATAGTTAAATTTTTGGTAGTACCTTCGCGTACAAGTCCAGCACGCTACCGCATGGATGGGAAAAATATATGATGTTCAAATCAACCTCTATTGGGTCCTTAACAAAGAACAAAAAGAACGATTAATTATGAGAACATCTATGGTGGTTAATAGACCAAAATCTAATAATTAAAACCTACTTTGATTCTCGTTAATAAATTAAATTAGTAAAAAATGAATGAAAAACTCAAATAAAAAAAGATAGTATTACTATATTTTCTAGGTAAAGAGATACATTATTTGTCTAAAATTTACATTAAACTTATTATTTCATCCTTTCATTTAACACAAACACAAAGTTAGGCAAACAAGTTTTAGACTTATCAATTTTCAAATGAAGCACCTTAAAAATTAAATTATTTTAGAAAATTAGGAAGGTAATAATCATACAGAAAAATAGGTAAAATGCGAAATAAACGAATTTAATCCAAAAATAATATACTTAGAAAAAATGCTATGTAATATATACTAAAATTACTGTCAGTGAACTAATACAACGATATGGCGTTTACTCTTCGGCAATAATTTAATTTCAAATTTTCTTCTTTGTTTCTTAGATAAATGTGAAATTGAACGCTAATGGACGAATGATAGCCGACAGAGAAGCGTGTCTGGTGCAGACTATGGGGCTTTCTGATGTTGCAATACTATATTACATAAAGATTCAAAAGAAAACAGCTTAATATTACAAATAAAATAAGTCAGCAAAGGAGGACAGTTGATATTATGGGTTTCACAAGAAATTCATCTGCTCACGTTTGTCTAGTTTAATATCTGAGTACAAACTGAGGTGGAAAAGTTCACCAAACAAAACGCAAGGGGGATTCTACTAAAATATGTATTGATGCCAGCTGCCCACCAATTATAATGATCAATTAAATATGAAAGAGCTAATAAATTAACTGAACTTCATGTTATCAGATAATATTACGCTAAAGATACAGAGAAAATCACTTACATTTTTGTACTAATGTTAGAATAAAATAAATAGGATACATAAAAAAATGAACTGTAGAAAAATTCTGCCATATAAGATGATATCATATGAGTGTGACAATCAAAACTATAAATTAATCTGTAAACATAAATTAGTGGGCACTTCGCTGATTACATTTAATAAAAAATTCTTCATCATATATAAGCATTTCAAAGCTTAGCATTTTTACTTCCCTATTTAATTCCTATAGAACTATTAGGAATTTAGCTAAGGAAACGGGGGGTGGTAGAAAAGAAAATAGAAAGGGATTTGTTTTATTGATTCTAATGTATCCTCCAGTTGTGTTAATGAAAAAGATAGGGTCTCTTTCCATATTTTGTTGTCTTAAGCATTTTCTGAGTTTAATTAGTGAATGATTATAATAAAAGTTGTAAGAGTATGTTCAAACAAGGATATTGAATTATAATTTTACTATTTTGCATACTGTTTTATTTTCTGTTACCTAACGCCGCAAGAATTACTGCAAGGAGGCAGAAGTACCACAGTGATAATCCACTTTCCGTTGGGTCATTTCTCTGGTATATTTGGATGTCCAAGTAGACCAGGGTGGTCGCAGATTAACTAGACAGTTCTCCCATCTATCTATCTATTGTAACAAATAAGTAATTTTGTTTTTATTTATTTATTGTTTTTTATTAAACTTTTAGGAGAAAACTCTTACAACTGCCATAGATGTAGTAAAACTTTCGAATATCCAAATCCTTTGAAAATTCAATTGGCGCTTGATTGTGACAAACAAAAACTAACAATTCTTTGGAAAAGATTACAGGAAAGCATTTTCATAGATAATGGAAATTCAAAACATTTACATCCACACGAATTTATTTTACCACTATCATTTAAGAATAACAGTAACAAGAATTCATAAAATCTGATAGCCTTCTACATCCATCACTTGGTTTTACATCGTATTCCAGTCTTTCACCGGGTAGAATAGATCCATCTTCTGATGATATCAGGCCATCATCAGAACCACCAAGACACTCAGCGTTCAAACCATATTTAAATTCACCGTGTGAAAGCAATGTCAGTGAAAGTAATTTACACATGCCATCCATTATTGAATACAATCAGGTACCAGTATTCAATGGCATCGAACAAAGTCGAGAAATATATTTAAATCAGCAAGCAGCTGCAATAGAGGCACTTGTCAGCAAAATGGGCCAATCGAAACAAGGACATCTTTGTCTTTATTGTGGAAAAGTATATTCAAAAAAATATGGTTTAAAAATTCACATCAGGTATGTCCAATACTGCATATATAAATAAATTACCATTAATAAACTTGTTATTGATTATATCTTCTATATATATTTATTTTTAGAATCATACCGGCATTAAAACATTGAAATGTAAATATTATCTAAGACCATTTGGAGATGCCGATGGTGATACTCCTCACAGGTAGAGCAGAAATTAAGATAAGTAAACTTTCTATAGAAATAAAACTGTGTACTTCTCTTGCATTACTTCCACTTGTTACAGATGTGAATTATGTGGTAAGATGCTGGTACGAAGAAAAGATTTAGAGAGACACATGAAGTCTAGGCATAATATAAATTTTGTATAAATTTGAAAGTATTGATTATTATGTAGTCGATATCCATAAATCGAATGTTATATTGCCATATTTTTTTTTTTTAAACATTTTATGAATTTTAAAGTTAAACAAAATAAACATTTTGACACTTTTACATAAGCAGCATCTAGTTGAAATATTTTTCCGAGTAAACTAAATTCTTGGGGGGGTTCTACGGGACCAGTAATTTAATCCTTTCCTCTAAATTAACAGTTCAGTATAATTTATGGTTCTACAATCTATCTATTAAGATATATTGCAAACATAGTTGGAATTCTAATTTGAAGGAAATCATTTGGTTTAGGGTTTTGACAACGATTTCCTTAAATTTGGAATGCTGACTGCACAAATAATGAAATGAATCATTTTTGAATCATTTGTTAGGAAACTGTAAATGGAAACTAACTGAAATAGTTAGGTTTAAATTTAAATGGAAATAGAGGGCTCTGCTAAGCGTCACACAATTCAGACTCAGGTATACATGTATAAACCCTACCATTTTTTACAATCGACTAAACTGTATTAATTGCAATGCGAGAAACTCGTGTGAGTGTTTCACACCGGATTTTCTTCTTTGTTCTAGACAAGAACATGTATTAATCAAGTCTCAATAAAAAAAATAAATAAATAAAACCTTAATTTCTAATATTCCAAAAAAAAATTTACTTCAAATAATCTTTTTTAGATAGGTACTTAATTTAAATCCGTCATTTCAAATAATTATTTGAAAAAACGTTAATAATTTTTTTGTCGTGATATAGTACGATTTTGGCAATCGTAATATATCACGATGACAAATTAGGTATTCTTAACGGCTAACAACATCATAAGAAATGAATGTAATTTGCACGACACAAAATGATGCCGTGTCATATAAATATGATATGTATCTTTATTTACAATATATTTAACAATAAGTATATTGCCAAATTTTTGTTATTTTTATCAATATTATCATTTGCTATTTTTATAAAGTACGGAATATTTTTATAAAGACCGACGAAATAATAAAATAAAAAATAAACAATTTACAAGTAACCCTAAAGATGTTCAAGGCTGCGTCTTTAGTTAAAAAATCTGTAATGAAACACTAACACAATTTTCTCTTACTCCAGTGTTCAAAATTGTAATCTACAAACTTTATAGTTGGTATACCAAATTTAATTAAATTCGTCGGTGTTTTTATGGAGAATATTACAAAAACTGAAAAAAATTGTTCAGTAAAAACACATTTCCGGTTTACTTTTCCTTGAAACTTGGAATTTTGGCCATCTATTTATATCTAATTAATTTTGTCTAGATAATAGAATTGTATAATCAACTAACTTAGCATTTTAGAGGCAAACATAACATTTCACCTTCCCCAAAACCACCTTAAATGAGTTTACCCGAAGAAATGTTTCTAATAAAAGTTGTAGCTCTTTATATGAGTAGTTCACATACTTAGTTTAAAGAAAATCGTTGGAGCCTATTTAGAAAAATAGGCTGCAACGTTGAAAAATTGCATTGAAAAATACTTTTCAGTAAAAACGCATCTGATTGTATTCAAACTCGGAATTTCAGCAACATATTTAATTCTAATGAATATTATTATAATGACAGAATTAAATAATAAACTGAATTACCACTTTAGAGGACAACCTAACCCCTTAAGAAGAGTGACCTTAAATGCATTTTCCTGGAGAAATGTTTAAAATAAAAATTGTAGATCTTTGTATGTATAGTTGATATAGCAAGTTCAAAATAAAGTCGTTGGAGCCATTTTTAACAGGATCGCAAAAAAGTGAAAGCATCCAATCAGTAAAGTGGTAATTTCGGTTGAGGAATGATGAACAGATAACGTACGACAGTATCCCGACCGGATCCCATGGTGATAGCCAAATGGAATATCAAATTTGAACTTTCTCAGATTTTTCGTTTTCGAGTTATGCTGTTCACATACAAACACACACACACAGGACCATTTGCTAAAAAATACTTTTTTGGACTCAGGGGATCTCAAAACGCATATTTCCTATGAAAACTCGATATCGAAAACTTGACACGCTTACCAGGAGTAAGAGAATGTAAAAATATGTGCCACTGACATGTAATAGATAGTATACAATGTTTAAAGAAAAACTGACACAGAAAGTCACTGAAGGATTTGGGTCGAAACGTACATGTCAGATGTGGTGATGGTAACTAAACGGTATATAAAGTTTGAATTTCCTATTTTATTTTATTTTTTTTCTAAGATATTTTGTTCACATATACACACGAATCAAAAAAAATACACACACACACACACATTCACCATTGTTGGGCAGTAGTTAACTATAAAATTAGTTAACTGACAATTACTTAGTTGTTACTTAGTTTTGTAATTGTTACTAAGGAACAATTACAAAATATAGCCCTTAGTTATTTTTGCAATTATGTTTTATAGCTACTGCAGTTTTAGTTGGAATGTGAAATTACAACTAACTGTTAATAATACCAACTACTGGCTGAACCTAGTAGTTAACTAATGTTAACACAAATGTAGTCAACTTGTAACAATTTTTCTTTTCAACCCAACAAAAAATGACGAACAAAATCATAAATTTCAAATTTTCAACGCCAATCAACTTAACTGGAACTGATTATTTATAGAAAATAAAAATATACAAAGAAACAATGTTGATGTTCATTGAATTTTCTCCACCAATCCAATGGTCAGAATGAAATTGTTACATATTTACAGAATTTTTTTTTGTTTATTTACTGATTGATACAAATTTTTGTTCTGTTTAAAGTCCAATCTTTATTATTTCTTTTTATTTACAAATATGGGCATGAAGACCGTTTAGAAGAAAAAAGATAAGCCGGAAAACCAGACAGGAAGAGAATATAAATAATCTAATAAGGGAATTAGAAGTAAGAAGTTCCAGAAAGATGGCAAAGGATGCGGTTTGCTGGAGCAAAAAGAAAAACAATCACTTTTTCTGGTGTATCAACTTTCTTTCTATTAAAACAAGAAAGATTAACTATTACTATTACAATCTTAAATAAATAAGTTATAATACCACATAATATTTAACAAAACTACAATAGAGCCAACACTTTGTAAACTACTTATTAATGATATAAGAATTAGTTTGGTTAATGAAGCATGAAGCTAACATTAAACTTGCTATAATAATGTATAAAATTTATTTTTAAAAAAGGTCTTTACTATATAATATATACATATACAAATTTAAATACATCTTTGGTTACTTAAACAGAGTACTCTACAGATATCTTACAATACCAATCTGGATGTTTATTCTTCCAAGCAGGAATCATGGTGACAATTGTTTCTTTCTATTCGCCTGCTTCGTTTTATACTAAAATTTTGATACAGGCTAGATACTATTAAGCCATTATAGATGATTATTGCTAAAACAGAATGTAGTTATACATCAATAACTTAGCAGGTATTTTCTTTCATGTTTTTTTATCCACAAAGGAATAAATATAAAGGAAAAAATAATATATACAGGAAGAAAAACTGAAATTCATATCTTAAAGCACTAGGTTATTAACAATTAAATAGGTTATTTAAAAAACAAAAAAACACTATTTAAAACTATTAAATAACTATAAGAAAATGAAGTACTTCTTCCCTAAATATCAGATAGTTTTAATTGAAACATTATTATGGTTTTAACATCTCATAATAATTATAGATAATAGGCGGAGGTTTTTTTTTTAATTTAAGGCGCGTCAACATCTATATAAGTCTACATTAAGCCTCAGGACAGTGTTTTTTCGCTGCAGACCACACTGCCCATCACCGGACAGTGAGCAATAGAGCCTCCTAAGAAAAGAAAATCTATGGGCAGCACTGCTGGACTTGAACCCGAGACCTCCCGTTCCTAGTCTAGCAAGATACCGCTAATAAGGCTTTAATTATAACCTAGAGAAGTCCGTGATTATAAGCAGAATATCATTAAAAGCAACTATCTGTCTTTGTCAGCGGAAGTAGGCAAAGCAATTTATAAAAATATCAATAAAATGAAATTATTGGCGGAGGAAAAATAAAAAGGCTACAGAAAAAGTGGATGTGCAAGATGAAAAAAATGACGATTTTATTATTACATTTGTTTACATTTTAGTATATTTTTATTTTACTTTTTATTCTGTCTTTCAAATTTCATAGTACTTTAATGTAATCGAAGTTTATTAAAAGTAACCCATTTTATTATTTGTGCAATTTTTTCATTTGTAAATAATAATAATAATAATAATAATATATATTTCAGAAATGTACAAATAAACTTCATTTTTTGGTACAACATATTATAGGCAATGGCTGCAGCCGTCTGCCAGAGTTCACTGATTATTATAAAAACACAAAGCATATTCAAAAAACATTTTACAAAGAAAAAAGAAAAATACATAAATAAATAAAAAGTTACATAATATAAATGAAGGTACAAAAAAACTGAAAGTAATCTTCTATGCATTAATCAAAGAGAAAATAAGAGAAAGTAAAAACAGGAACTGATAATAATTATGCTAACAGGTAAACTAAACTAAACTAAAAATCAGAGATCCAGTTATATCTTGCTTTTCAAGCATGGCGAGCGTAGCGGAGAAGGGGCCGTGGGTGGGTTCGACCTGTTAGGAAGGATACAATTTCCTCTCTAGAAAGCGTACGCTTGGAGAAGTAAAGGAGACGAAATTCAGCTAATAAGGGACACTCTCCCAAAAAGTGGTAAACTTCCTCACGAGAACCGCTATTACACAGGGAGCACTTTTCCAGCTCTAGTTCCCTGTCTAACCAGGGCCTATAATTAAGGTAAAGAAGCTCCCCTCTTAACTTGAAAAGCCACCGCATTTCCAAGAATGAAAGGTCGTGAGAAAAGGCTGAAGAAACGCGATCCCTGCCCATAGATGGTAAGTGGCTGTACAGAACAAAACGATCAGATATGGTTGCGCGTCTCACAGATTCCTGCAAGCGAGATTCCCTTATTCTCTCTCCAAGTAAGGCAAACTGTGTGGCCCAAGTTTGTAAGTTAAGCAGGGAGTCATTAAAAAAACATGAGTTACACTGAAAAAGAGTAAGCCAGTGTTTGAAACAATATATTTTTCTGTCAATTATTTTGAGGGCCAGTATCTTAGGGAGTCTGTGGGATGGAAGAGATAACACCTTGACACAGTATCTTAGATGGAGGTTAAGGGTATAAACTTCGAGTGGTTCCAAAGCACTCTCTAACGACAATATATAGTTAGGAGTCTGGATAGTAACGCAAACAATTTTTTTATAAAAAATCTTTGAAGTTTCTCTAACACCTCATAAGCCTGAAACCCCCAAATCTGAGCCCCATAGCAGGCAATTGCTCGAGACACACTCTTAAAAACCTGATATTTAGCTGATAGGGGGACATTTTCATTGAGAATAAGATTGTGCCAAACTCTATTTAATCCCTGTTTTGCCAGCGAGACTTTTTCCACAAGATGGGGTAAGAAGGTAAGACGGGGAGTTAACGTAACACCAAGGTATTTAAATCTGTTTACAATTTCAATTTGCTGCCCGTTATAATCCCATTTCTCGGAAGAAGCGAGTCTGCCCCCTCTTCTGAAGATCATAAATTTTGATTTCGATAAATTAACCGAAAGGTTCCATTGGTCGCAGTAAGCCTCCAAGATCCTTATATTCATTTGAAGGGCAATTGGATTATCAGCTAATAGAATAATGTCGTCGGCATAAAGCAAAATCTTTATTTTCGTATTGCTAACAACTACCCCACCTTCCAAAAGCGATGGCAGATCATCCACAAATAACAAAAACAAAATAGGGCTGAGTAGACAACCTTGTCTCACGCCGGAACCAACCGTAAAGAATTCTGAAATCGTATCCGTACCACGAACTGAGGAGGCAGCAAAGGGCATTTGTAAAAATGGGCATAGCCTGTAAGTAAATAAAGAAATGAATAAATTTTAAAATAACATAAAACTGTTAATAACTTACCACAAGCAATCGCTGCAAAGATAAGTTTGTCATCTATATAATCGCAATAATATCTTTTATGTGTTACACAGACAATTATTACATACAATAATTCATTCAGCACAACTAAAATAATCGCCCAGTTGAAAATTATCCAGGCCATAACAAAACTTGGGGATTCCTGTAATTTAAAAAGAGAGTTAATAACACCAAAAAATTCAATTATTTATTAATTTTATCATTATTATTTAATAATATATAATTTGTTGTGTATTATAATATTAACTGTGGATATCCACCGTTGAGAAATTTGAGCGTTGCAGAATGCTTTCAATCGTAAAAATGCTCCTTTAATTTTAATCCTTTTATCTAATATTATTATCCCCTATTCCCAACTCCTTCACTAATTAACATATCTGTTAATTTTCAAAAATATATCAAAGGCTGATGAACACTGCAGATCAATTAGCAGGTGGTGTAGCAGCCAATCTCATTGATATATTACCCCGGTATTTACTGAAAGTCCTTTTAATAGGGGCTAAATGTAATTAATAAAAAAAATACATAACAATACTTTCTAATTAAATATTCTTACAAAATGGTCGGAACTTAAAGCTAGATAGTCGTTTTTATTGGTTCTTTTTTATTACTAATTAAAGGCTCGTCAACATTTGTAGTCACCTCTTAGCCCAGAGGCTTCTCAATGCCTCTTTATTGACAACACTACACCTCACCGGACAATGAGCTGAGAAAGTAGATGGGGCTAACGTCAAATCGTTGCTAAATTTTCTAAAATAATAATACTCCACTCTAAATTAGTTTCGATTCAATTTGAATGTTGTCAAAGTTTAAGCTGGCATAAACGTTTTACTCAGCTATGCCTACAGCAAGTATCCAGAGGCGTCATTTGAAAGTACATCATTTGCCGGCCTACTAGAGGGACATTTTCAAGCAGATCTGGGAGACCTGTGCTTAATAAACGAAGATACTTCTTGTATTATTCACTGTTTCATTATAAAAATGCTGACTTAAAATTTTATTTATTTTATTTATTTATTTGTGCATCCGTTGTGGCCCGGAAGCAACAGAGTGAGTTGACATTAAACAACAATGTTACCGATATGTTACAATAGTAAGTAATTAAAAATAGAAAACGAGAGTTTCCTGATAAAAGTAATTGAAACATAATATATATATACACATAACATTACAAAACCATTCTACTAAACTAGCTAAAATCAGGAAATTAAAACCTAGGTGGTAATCTCAAAATTATTTAAAACATTCACACAATTAGAAGAATAAAAAAGCTAAAAAAGAATTCATTAAGCTTGTTCAGTCGTCATACGCCTTACCTCTCACGCGCGCATTTCCGCCCGAGCGTGCGTGCGCGCTAATCCGCCTGGCCGTGCCTTTAGCACTCATTTCCGCCGCTAATGATTCTCAGAACCGTATTTATTGCTTCCCCAACCTCCTGCACCTCCTCTCTTCCATCCCTTTTTTGTATTTCGCCGTCTGGCCACAGTCCCCCCTACTTCCTACGCCGGCCAGCCCCCTGTTTCCGTCCTCTCCTCTTCTTTCGCTTTCTATCGTTCGCCTGGGCTGGTTGTTATTGCTTCTTGTGTAGTGCTTATAACTCCTCTTCACTGTTCCTTTGCCATTTACACGCCTATTCGCCAAGTTAATTTTCTTCCTTATTCGCCCGCGAATAACCTAAGAAACTGACCGCGCCTACTTCGATGAGAAGGACCTGTGTTCGCGCCTGGAGAAACTCATCGCCTTCATCAGTTATCAGCATCGTGCCCCGCTTCCACGGAACACTCTAACACCCCTTCCTCGTCCCCTTATCTCCTTTCTTTCGCCACACACACACACACAGCACGTCCACATACAGACGCCATACCTTCCTATTCCCCCTTCCGCCTATCACGTCATAGCCTCTGCATCCACATTCGCAGTCACCAAGAAGGTAAGTCTCGCCTTTATTCATTAACTTCTTATAAGTCAAGTTTCTTACAGTTTTTATTTCTTTTCGCCCGTTTCGCCGCGTCCAATCTCCGCCTCCCGCTCGCCATCTCCCCTGAGGTGTCTGCCACGCAGACATTGTGGTCCTCCGGTCCAGATACAACTTCCGGTATTTCGCCTCCCGCAACTGCGGGCCACTATGCCCCCCAAAAGAGTACCCTCTCCTGCGCCTGCTTTCCGCTCCGCCAGGTATTTTCATCGTCTTGTGAAATACCCTCCCAGGCTCTGCAAGGCCACTTGGATGATCGTCTTCAGCGCCGAAAGGATGGAGCGCTATCCGGGTCCTACGCCTTGAGCCTGCAGGGCCTCGTGGAGGAAGAGTTCTCCACCTTCCTGACCCATATGGACCCCTATTTGCTCGCCAAGGAGCTCCCGGAAGACCTCTCCGAGGAGGTCCTATTGACTTCGCGCCAGAACGTGCGCCTCCTATACACCACCATTCGCCATCTCCTCTCTGAGGTTCTCGTTCCTCCCGCTTCACCGTCCGCTTCCCCATCCTCCGCCTTCCCCGCCACCGGCCTTCCGCCCATCTCCATCCCCACGTTCAGCGGGGACATTTGCCGGTGGTCGGAGTTCCGAGACTTGTTTCAATCCCTGGTTTACAATCAGGCGGACCTTTCAGATATAGAGCGGCTTCACTACCTCCACGGCGTTCTTACCGGCTCAGCCAAGGCGGTCCTTGCCGACATTCCCCTACAAGGGGGCAAATTCCAGCACGCGTGGAGGACGCTCTGTGCCAATTATGACAATCGCCGCCAGTTGGCGGAATCCATGTTCCGCCACGTCGTAGACGCTCCTCCTCAACCGCCCCCCCTCCGCTGACTACTTCGAGCAGTTG
>JAAEAF010005803.1:0-41992 GCA_011037195.1 Triatoma infestans
TAAGAACGCTGATTCTCGTACAGAAGAGTTAGAAATTCGTGCACGTGACTGCAACATAATTTTAAAGGGTGTGACTCAAGCTGATAATGTAGACCTTAATTTAACTGTTTCTAATTTCTGCAGAGAAATTTTGAAGGTTGAAGTTTCTTCAGAAAATATTTACGTCACTCCTTTAGGTCCAAGAACGGTTTCTAATAGGCCTCTGCTTGCTTCCTTTTTTCGCCCCAGGGACAAATTAAAAATACTTAGTTCTGCAAAGGTATTAAGAGGTACCGGGTTCGTAATTCATCAGGATCTTCCGGAGGGAGCCCGGAAGAAGAAAGCTAAATTTTCCGAAGAGACTTCTTCGAAGAGAAATACTGAGACTTAATAGTAGAGCTTCTGTTAAGTTACGTTCTAATTTCATCTTGGTGGATGGTCATAAGTTCGCTTGCTCCAATGAGGTTGGCTTACGTTTGCAGGAGAAGATGGTCTACTAAAACTGAATTCATTGCTAAACCGTAACTTAGCAGATTTTATCTCAGCGCTAAAAACTGGCTCACTTCCTAAAGACTATTTCATCAATGTTGTTTCTCAGTCTTCTTCCCAGAACTTCAAACAAACGCCGTCCAGTAGTCCGAATTATTCCTGAGGAAAATCTGCCGTCTGCCAATACAAGATTTTACCTAATATAGATTGTGTAAATTCTATTTCCGTTATTTCATACAATATTGCGGGCCTAAAATCTAAACTTGATAATTATTCTTTTTTTAACCTATTAAGAAAATATGATGTTTTCATTTTACTCGAAAGTTTTGTTATAGAGGATTCACTTTGTACTTTTAACACTTATTTTTCAGATTATAACTTAAAATGGATACCTGCGAAAAAACTCTCCAAGCATGGACGTGCAAGTGGTGGTAAAGTTTATGGAATAAAAAAATCGTGTAATAAGGTGCATTTTTGTATGGTTGCTGGTCAGTCGTTGATAGCCGTTAATATTGAGGGTGCTCATTCTTACTTAGTTCCTGTTTATTTGAACTGTAATGATTGGGATCAAGATTTTATCTCTCTTAGTGAATTTCTACAAACCTCCGTACCAGGTAATATATTGTTAATGGGTGATTGCAACGTCAGGCTCGGCCGGTCTCAGGTTCTTCCAGACGATTTGACTCTTAATAATCCCAAGTGTTTAATGGCTAGAAATTCTAAGGATGAAGTTTTGAATCCTAATGGCTCCCGTTTTATTGAAATGTGTGACAACCTTGACCTTATTATCCTAAATGGCCGTTTCTTTGATGATTATGAGGGTGATCACACATTTATTGGTCCTATGGGTTGTTCGGTCAATGATTTATGCTGCGCATCTTTTGACCTTGTTCTCCTTCATTAGCAGTTTTCGCGTATTAAATGAACCCTTCTCTGACTATCAACCCATTTCCCTTACCCTATCAGAAATAGTCACCAATGACAATCACTTACTACCACTTCTTCCCCAACTTCCTTGGAGGAAAAATGACAAACAATTTTATCAGGATAGGCTCGAGAAAGAAATTAATACTATTAACTCTTTTCCGTCAGATCCTCAACTTTATGCAGATACCTTAACGTCTTGCATTAATCGGTCCTGTTCAGTCCCTTATTCTCCTTCCCCCTCTCACATAAAACTTCTTCAAAAAAATCCCTGGTACAATTACCATTGTTTGCGGGCAAGGAGAAAATCTTTTAGGCTTTTAAATCTATTTCGAAAAACAGATTCCAAAATCGTTAAAGATGCTTATCGAGAAGCCAGCAAACAATTCTTGTCTATCTGTACAGCCCAAAAAAAAGAATACTTTTCTTCTCTTTGTGAAAGTTTCAATGCAGCCTCGGATTCAAAACAATTCTGGAATTTGGTCAATCGTTTTCGTAGCAGGAAATTTCTCTGTAGTGGCAATATCCCTATGGAAACTTGGGTCTCTCATTTCAAAATTTTGCTGAATCCACCGTTAACTTCTTCGATCTCATATGCTACTCCTTTTCTAACTTCGTTTATTTTAGATGTGCCATTTACCTATGAAGAACTCTCTTCTGTCCTTTCAAATTTAAAACACAATAAAGCACCTGGCCCCGACCGGATAACATATGAATTCTACAAATATTCACCCCCTTGCTTTATTAACAGCTTATTAACATTTTTGAATCATATTTATGACTCAGGTGAACTTCCTTCTTCTTTTGGTCGCTCATTAATTTTTCCTTTATACAAACAAGGTGACTTTAACGATGTTGCTAACTACAGGGGAATTTGCTGTATAGATGCTCTTGCCAAAATCTTTACTGCACTTCTCCTTAAACGCTTAAACCATTTTATAAAGGAAAATGATCTTCTCAGTGAATTCCAAGCTGGTTTCAGACGTGGCTACTCGGCGATTGACAACATTTTTGTTCTAACCAGTATTATAAATCTTAGATTTTTAGAAAAGGGTAAAAAAACATATTGTTTTTTTATTATCCTTAAGTCGGCTTTCGACTCAGTCGATCATTCCTCTTTATTTCTAAAATTGTTTAACTTAGGAATTTCCTCAAAATTTGTGAATACCTTGAGAGTTCTATATTCCTGTGGAGCTTCATCAGTGCGGGGTATTTACGGAATGTCTGATTTCTTTCACATTCGTGCTGGAGTAAGGCAAGGTTGTCTCCTGAGCCCAACCTTATTTTCTTTATTTGTGGATGATCTCCCTACCGAGTTGGAAGGAGGGGTAATAATCGGAGGTACTAAAATAAACATCCTGCTCTATGCTGACGATGTTGTATTGATTTCCGACAATCCGATTTCCCTCCAAAGGAACATTAATATAGTTTCCGCTTTTTGTGATAAGTGGAACCTTTCATTAAATTTAAGCAAATCAAAAATTATGATTTTTCGCAAAGGAGGCAGACATGCTGCTAAGGAGAAGTGGTTTTATAAAGGCAAACAAATTGAAATCGTTAATCCTTATAAATATCTTGGAGTTATTTTGACTCCTCGTCTTACCTTCCTTCCCCATCTTGAGGAAAAAATCTCTTCGGCTAAGCACGGTCTTAACAGAGTTTGGTCAAATGTTATTCTGGAAAAAATATTCCTATTAAGGCCAAGTTTCAAGTATTTAATAGTATCTCGCGTGCAGTTGTATGTTACGCAGCTCAAGTCTGGGGCTTTCAGTCTTACGATTGCCTTGAAAAATTTCGTAGATTTTTCCTTAAAAAATTGTTAGCTCTGCCAACTCCATCTCCTAATTTTCTCCTTAACTTAGAAACCGATCTAGATCACTTCGAATCTTTCACTCTTAACCTGCACTTAAATTACTGCTCTCGTGTTTTATCTTTAGATGACTACCGTTTGCCCAAAATTGTCGCAAAAGAGGTAATAACGAGAAAAACCTTTTGGTTCAAACATTGGTTATCTTTGTCCCATCAATATTCTTGTGATTTTCCGCTTTTGTCAGATAATTTTTCTACCTGGTTTTGTCAGATGTCCAAACTTTCGACCTTAATCCGAGCCGCTCGCCTGGAAGAGTCTGTTAGCCGTGCCATTGAGTCTGGTCGTTTTCAACTGTACAAGGGCTCTTATTTCAGACTACAACAGTTTTGGCACAAACGATGTTTTTTTAAAAATTTGCGTTTTTCGGAATTCCGGTGGCTAATTAAATTGAGAGGAGAGCTGTTTTATCTTAATTACAAGCCGTGGGTGGAAGGTGATCCTGATAAAGGAAAGGTGTTCATTTTGTAATTTTAATTGCAGAGAGGATCTTTACCATTTTCTAGGTGAATGCCCTATATTGGCCGAACTCCGTATATTGCACTTGGGTGCACCATCCCTGTCTAGGGAAAAAATTATTTGCTTCTTGTCCGGCCAGACCAATTGTCGCCCCTTAAATATCCTACGCCCGCCATGCTTGGAAAGTCATATATGAATGGTTGTCAGATCTCCCCTGACAATTCAATTTTTTTTTTTTTTATCTATTTATTTATGTTTATTTTATTTGATTTTTTTTATTTTTTTTGGAAAAGTTTCTGAGGTTTCATAAAATTTTTTTTATTTATATGTCAAGCAATATTGTTCTTTTTCTTTTTTTTAAATTTCTGATGTTCTTTTCATTTTTTATAAATTATCATTTTCTTTCTTTTTGTATTATAATCTGTAATAGTTGCAGTTATTTTCATACCGCCCTTAAGTATTGTTTATTTGTTCTTCTTTTTTTATTGTAATTTTTTCTTTTTGTGTCCAATTGTTTTATTTATTTATTTTTTTTCTATTTCTTTATAAACTCATGTTTTAAAATTTTGTCAAAAGCGGTAAACTCTGGCAGACGGCGTTACGCCATGCCTTTATGCTTTGTATTTTTTTGATATATATTTTTGTAAATACTTTAATAAAGCATTATTATTATTATTATTATAGGGCGGCTTGGTATTCTTTGATCTTACTTCTAAATAATTGTAATTGTCCTTTCTATTATTTTAATCGGTTCTTAAGTTTATTTATCATTATATCTTGAATTAAATAAACATGACCATGAACCGATTTCACCCATAAATCCACAGAAGTTCAAGCAAACTCTGCTGAATTCAGTTTGCAACTACCACTTTTTTTTGTTAAAATTTGATACGAAGTTTTTATTTCTGTGGCCTAAGTTCATCAGTATTTTTCTTTATTGATTAATTTTTGTTATTGAAAATGTGCGTGGGGAGGGGGGGTCTGCAATGCTGGATAACAACTGGTATTTTATCCGTCGTAGCATGCATATTAGTTTTGTTTCTGACCGGTTTCGGATATTCATCCATCGTAAGAGCAAGTTCACCATGTTCATGTAGAGAGTTCAACGAACACTTCAACGAAATGTTTTTGTAAACTCACATTTGTTGGTTGTATATATGTGGGAAGGCTATAAGGTTAGTAATAAAATTTTTCTTAGTTAAAAATTTTATTATTACTGTCTAAGAAATGACAATTTTATTCCAAAAAAAAAAAAAGCGAATAGTTTGGTGTTTAAAACAGTGTTTTGTTTTTTAATCTTTTATCTGAACTCTCCGATAAATCGCTCTCTCCGTTACAGTATATGGACTTAATGGTAAGAACCTAAAATGGTTTAAGAGCACCTAGCTATTTTCAAAAGTTTAGTAATTTACTGCGAGACAGAAAACAATAAAGTGAAGGCGAGTGATCTATTGTAAGTAAAATTATTATTAAATAAATAAATTTTAAAAAAAGAGGAAAAATACCATTTTAATATAAACTTATTTCAGAAAAGATTAAAATATTAAAACGTGATAATTAATTTCTTAATAGATATGCAAAGAATCCTTCCAGATAAATACTTACATGAATACAATCTACAATCTCTTACTAGATAAACAACACAAAAATATAAATAATATGTTGCAAGATTTTGGTTTCTCCTTTCATTTCCTTTATTGTTCAATATATTTTCCTAAGTTTTCGGGCAGTGTCTTTACCTATTTTCATCTTAATTATTAGAATTATTATAGTTCTATAAATTAACTGGTTACAGCATCACAGAAAATTCTATAAACCAAGTTAATTTATGTTCTATTCGCAAAAAGTGGTATAGTAATTATTTTAATGAAAATAGGTTAAAAATATCTTTATATTACTAGCTGGTAAGCTAATTTATACGATAGCTTCCGGGATCTTATTACTCCTGCGAGAATCCTAACTTGACCACACTGGCATTCCCAACCATCATAAACTACACATAGAACCTTCAGAGTTGGTTGATATGTGCAACTACTTGGGTTTAGCTCACCACCACACACACACACACACACACACACATTCACATAAGGGTGCTCCACTCTCTTGTAAACTTGTAGACTTATGTAAGTAGCGTAATTGTATTTTAATGAATAAATATATTTTTATGGATGAATGTATTTATAAGGATGAATGTATTTATAAGGATGAATGCACTTACTAGGATAAATGTAAATATTTCACAATCACAATTAAGAAAATAATTTATTTATGACTGTGCTAATGATTTAGCAAAAAATAAAAGAGTAAACTAGCGGGTTAAATTGAAATAAAAAGGTTAAGACTCTATTCTGTTAGTTTACTTTTATTAGAGTTCATTCTTTCCAATAATATACAGGGTTTTATTATAAAGTAAAATGTCTATTTAATATAGTTCAGGTGTAATGGAGCATTGCTGTTGTGCACCTTTCAAAATACCTTACACATTATAAGACACTTTATAGATATAAACATAAAAAAATAAGACAAAGATATAAACAAATACTAACATCCAAGGGAACCGATAGATTTAGCTAATTTAGCCAATTACAGATACAGATACAATCACAGATAAGCAAAATTTATTTACTCATAGTTGCCATATGCCACATAAGCTTCTATTGGAAATATACTCCTGATAAAGACAGAGTTTGGACAGGGTTCGCAACATCGGCACTGATAAGAACTTTTATTCTTCCTAAAACTATCCAAAAAATTTAATTAACCTTGTACATTAATATATTTATTTTTTTTTTTCTTGGCTTGAGTGATTAGAACTCCCATATGCCAGGTACTGCCTCAGTCTTATTATCATTTATACTGATATTGATACTTATTAATAATAATTAGCTAAATCTCTAACAATAACAACAATTATAATATAATATAGATAATAAATACTTTAAGTATTTAGTTCTCTAACACTAAATATATCTAACAATAACAAATAGAAACTATTACATAACTTTATATTCATATCTGTATCTTTGTACTGATTACGAATTTGTATAGCAGTTCAATGTCGTCAATATTACCGTGCAAAGTATGTCAGTCAATGTGCTGTATTTTGTAAATATTTTATACTTTTGTCTGATGCTCTCATACTTCTTACATAACATAACATGTTCGACGTTCTCCTAAACACTGGCACACTTCACAATTACCAGACGTCAGCAATTTGAATAGGAACATAGTTCTATTTGTCCGACCATGTCCTATGGGTAGCCTAGTCAGTGTCGCTATTTGGCGTCTTATTAGTCTGTATTTTTTTGAACCAAGGTCTCAAAGATATGGTTCGCATATTAAAGAAATGGTACATTTCTCAGCATAAATACACTAAAAAAAAAAATTAAAGAGTTTAGAGAGGGATTTTATAATAAGGGGGAGGGGGGCTGTGGCTCTGTGCATTCCCGGTTTACTGATTTTCTTGAAACTCGGAATTTAGGGCAGTTTATTTATTTATAATTAATTATATTTAGATGCTAGAATTGTAAAGTCAACTATGGTAACATTTTGAAAGAAAACATAACCCCACACCCGTCCACCAAAAGCCCCCTTAAATGACATTATCAGGAAAAATATTTCAAAAAGAAGTTGTAGCTCTCTATATGTGTAATGTACATTCCTAGTTTAAGAAAAATCGTTGGAACCGTTTTAGAGAAAAATAACAGAAAACTGAAAAATACTTTACAGTAAAAACGCACTTCCACCCATCCGATATTATTCAAACTCGGAATTTCAACAACATATTTGTCTGCGCGGCAGACATCCAAGGCGAGACGGCGAGTAGTAGCGAAAACACAAAAAAATGAATAATAATGGTTAACAATGAAAACGAGACTTACCCTTTGGTGACGGTGAGTGATGAATAGACAAAGGGTTGGTGAGACGAATGGCGGACTGAGAAAGGAAGAGGTGGCGTGTGTGTGTGTGTGTGTGTGTGTGTGTGTGTGTGTGTGTGTGTGTGTGTGTGAGTGTGGCGCTTGTGTGTGACGAAAGAAAGGATATCAGGTGAAAGGAAGGGGGTTGGAGTGCTCCGTGGAAGCGGATGACTCTGCTGTTGAACTGCCAGACGATTGATGAGTACACCAAGGCACGAACGATGTATCCTCTTGAAGATGATGGCGCGAGAAGTGCTTCTTATTATTCACCGATGAATAAATGAATGAAACTATCCGGGTGAATAGGCGCGTATAAGGCGAGAAGAAATATAACTCAGGGCGACAAGCACTACGGAAGGCGGTACAGACGTAAACGCACAGAAGAGAATATAGCAAGCTATCGCAACCAGCAGAAGAAGGCAAGTGAAGTAATTTTAGAGGAATAAAGAACATTTGAAATAACGCGCGAATTCCAAAAGATAAAAGAGCCGACAATGCCACCACCAAGATAGAAAGAGAGGGAAAAATACGGGGAAGCGTGAGAACGAGGCGGAAGATGAAAGAAGAAACAGGAAATAATAGATTGGAAAATAACAGGGGATTAAAGTGCAAACGCAATAAACAGAGTAATAAAAAAAATAGAAATATAAAGAATCAGAATGAAATGTTAAGCCTCAAAGGCGCCGCGACCGAACAATATTTTTAATTCTAACCAATATTATTAAGATAATAGAATTGTGAAATAAAGTGAAATAGCACTTTAGAGAAAAACTCCATCTCCCCCTCAAAAGTGCCCTCAAATGCATCTTCCCGGAGAAATGTTTCAAATAAAAGTTGTAGATCTTTGTATGTGTAGTTGAAAACCCGCAAGGGGTATCTGTTGCATGCAGTTACTTGGGGAATAGCGACCCCACGGGTTACCACAGTTCAGTACCCCGTGTACTCAGTATTTCATCAGAACAGTACAGAATACACTAAAAACTACATACTCTCTAATCTTTAAAAACAAGGACAAATATAGCACACAAACTAGTTAATTGGCCTAAGTCAAGGGAAAAGGAAGGGATTAGCTCAGCGACTAGCAACGCGGAGGTCCCGGGTTCGAAACCAGCATGCTGTCCTTAGATTTTCTCTTCTTAGGAGCCTCTACAACTCACTTCCCGATGATAGTGTTGTCTGTAGAGGCCGGCAGTGAGAAGGCTCCGGGGGGCACAATTGTTCTTTCAGGTCGCACTGCAATAATACCCTATACCCACCTACAAGTCTTCATGTGTAGTTGATATACCAAACTTAGAGCCATTTTTTAAGAAAATTGCAAAAAAGTAAAAAAAAAAAAAATCAGTAAAGTGGTACTTCCGGTTGAGGAATTTTGACAGATAACCTATTGTCGGATCCCATGGTGATACCTAAATGGAATATCAAGTTTGAACTTTCGGCGATTTTTCGTTTTTGAGCTATGCTGTTCACGTACAGACACGCACAGACTAAAAACCACTTTTTTGGACTCAGGGGACTTCAAAACGGATATTTCCGGTGAAAACTCGATATCGAACATTTGAAACGATTACAATATTTCCTCTTACTTATAGGAGTGGGAGAAAGTAAAAATACTTAAGTAAACATAAACATCCCATTACTAATTTGCCCTTATACACTTATAAACACTTATTATTAAGTTGAAAATAAACTAGTAAACTTGTCAAAATTCCCTTTATTCTTCTGTAGTACAAAATATACAAAAAAAATGCACATTATAAATTATTAATTTTCTAATTCGAAAAGAGATCAGAATAAACTATTACTGTGGCAGATTTTTTATTCTTAAAGCATCATAATTTCTCTTAGTAAAATAAAACTAGTCTAAGATTTGCTATTAACATTTCAGCTTCTCGAAGAAAAGAGAAAATTATAAAACAATACAAAAATGATTTCATTTTTCTTACAGACTATATACCAGTATTCCATAGAAGAATGTAATAAAAATATACGTCAGAGAATGAGAGAAGTTGATAACGTGGGACAGGCTGACGGGTGGGACAGGCTGTAAAACGTGCGACCCAACATGTGACTGAGGGGGAGTCTTGTTGCCCTGGCAAGAACCTTATCAAATCGCTGGTCTCGTGTTTCTCAAAGTAAGTTTTTTTTTTTTTTTTTTATGATGGGACAGTTCCAATTATTTATATTAAAGTTTACCAAAACTACAATATTATACAATTTATTAAAATGTGTCGAGTAATAATATACACAAAATACTAGGTTTCCCCCTTTCATAATGATCAAAATTTCACAAGCTAAATCACTAAATCGCACGCAATTATATATTATTTCATTTGTAAATAAATAAACCATTTGTTGAGCTATAAACAAACGCATACAATGAACAGTAAGATAGTATACTAACAAATTTTTCCATTTCAATAAAATTCAACAATTAAGTAATGAGGATATAATCAGTATCCGTGCTGTGCCGGCAGTGCTAAGACCTCTTCTTAAAGAAGGTAATCGGTTATATCTCTTTGCAAATTAGATTAACCCATTTTTCCAAGATGGAGAAACTTTCCAAACAAAAATAAAACAAAATGCATTAAGAAAATTTTTAACAATTAGACAAGACGTTTTATTTTCACCACCACCATTCCTAGTATTTATTTTTTTTAAATCGGTTTGCAAGAGAAAAAGATATTAATTAACGTTTTTATTACTTATTATTATTTTAATATTGTTAGTGTTTTAAGAGATTACCCTGGAAGCTGTCATTACTTTCAACTATTAATCTTTTCCCCTTTTCTCTTTTTCTTGCATACTTCATCCAATTCACCAAGCCAAATTCCAAGTCCTATCGAAGTTTTGGTCCACCCACTTCTAAAATTGGGCTATCCGAATTTCATTAATAACGGACACTAATTATTAATTAGTAGTTTTTTAATAGAATTTCTTTTAAAGGAACCATTCTGGAATTATTAAAGGAACTGTTAACCTTCTTAATTATCAGAATTATTCAAATTGTTTTGATTGAATAGTTGAACGTTGATTTGCATTCTTATTCAATCCATACCTTTCCAAAATCATCTGCGAACGTGAAGTAAGAAAGTCTTCATTTTTGCAGGAATGATTTAAATAATAATTTGATTTTGTAGATTATTATAGGGGATTATTGCACTGCGACCTGAAAGATCTATTGTGCTCCCCGGAGCCTTCTCAGTGCACTGCCGGCCTCCAAGCAATATTCTCTAGCTACAGACAACACTACCTATCACCGGACAGTGAGTTGTAGAGGCTTCTAGGAAGACAAGAGCAGCGCGCTGGATTCGAACCCGGGGCCTCCGCATTGCTAGTCCAGCGCGCTACCACTGAGCTAATCCCTTGGTTTAGGCCAATTAACTAGGGACGACGAAACTAACTAGTTTGTGTACTGTGTTGTCTGTAAAGGGTAGAGTGTATGTAGTTTAGGTGCATTGTGAACTGTCCTGACGAAATGCCTGGAGTACTGAGCTGTGGTAAACCGTGTGGTCGCTACTCCTCAAGTAAATGCATGCAACAGATACCCCTTGCGGGCGATATAATAATTAAGTTAAATTATTAAACAACAGAAGTCTAGAAGTGGGGGTAGTAAGATGTTGGTAAATACAGGATCTATACAAAGAATAAGGTTATTACCAAAATTCTAGTGCATGAACATAACGCTGGCCTTTTGAAGTCGGGAAATAAACACTATTTATTAGTTTTGTATATAATTTATATCTTCGAGTCCAGCTATGCTATCTTTAGATTTTTGTTCCTAGGAGTCTCTACAGCTGTCTGTAACGAGAGAACACTGTCCGGAGGCCGGCAGTGCACTGAGAAGGCTCCGGGCGCCAATGGTCTTAGATGTAGACGCGCCTTAAATTAAAAAAAAATAATAATAATAATTTATATCACTGAGTTTATTTAGTTTATTACCCAGAATTTAATCGTTTCAAAAGTAGAGATAGCAGCCTTCAGGATGGGCCAAAAATCAGGTAGCTCTTTGGTTTTCGATGATGAGGAATTGATCTAATGTGAAGCAGAATAAGTATGCGACCAGCGAAGGATTTGCTGCTGTAGCTGGGGGGGGGGGGGGCTGCTTCAAATGCCACGGAGATTTGTTCGTGAAAAAAGCATTGTTTGGTATTTGAAGTGGATGGCTGGAGCACATTCAAACGAACTAAAAAACAAGCAATTAATTCATTGACATACAATCAACAAGTCAACAAGTGTAACAGCGTGTAACAGAAACATTAAGTTGAAGTAAACTCTCTTCATGAAGTTGATAACTTTACTCTGTCGATGGGTGAAAATCCAAAACCGGTCAGCAATAACAGAAATATACATGCTACGACAGATAAAATACAAGATGTTTTCCAGCATTACGGACCCATCAACATATTCTTTCTTTAATTAACCGAATAATAACATAATACCGAATTTCTACAACATAATAACTCTCCTAACAACAGTGCGCGTTTGACTCAGATAAAATTAGCAGAATTGGAGGGAGTATTCGTTTTGTCTCCCACTGCCTACAGCCCCGATTTTCCACCACCTCATTACGATTTTTTTCTGCCCTGTAACTGTTTTTCTCAAAGAATGGTAGTTGGAAAATTACGAAGCGATTAGGATGCTAAGAGTTTTTCACCTCATAGACAAAGTAGTGGTATACCAAATTGAAATGCTTGCAATGAGATGGATAAAAGTAGAAAATAAAGGTTTATATTTTGAAGGATAAGATTCAAGTAATACGTGTTTATATTTACTTTCAAATAAACTGTTATAACAAACAAGAACATCTACCATAAATTGTTGTGTTCTGTCTATTATGGAGGCATCGATAAAAATAGATCGGATTGCTTAAAAATCATCCTGGCATATTTTCTCAGGAAAAGTTTGAAGATAACTTGGTCTGATATATTATTGAAATAGCGGAATTATTATTGAAGTAGGACACTACACGCACTGTATAAGTGCGTTTAGATTCGGTGAGGTTGATTTTTGCATTCAGTCTAGTTAATTATGTGAAAGTAGGAAACTTTTAGTGATCGTTATTCATTGAAGGAATTTCTGCAATAACAGGAAAATTTGAAACTTCAAGTATTAAGATGAAGTATTGGATTTATAAACAGAAACAATAAATATTTAATCCATTTTCTGAGGTGTCTACTTGACAATGTAGACTACAATACAGAAATGAAGAACACAATGAATAAAACATATTAATGAATGAGGTGAGATTTTTCCATTAATAACAATATATAATACCCAACATGCTTTGCAAAAAAAAAATATTTCTTAAAGAGCTTCTAGTAAGAAAATTTTTTTGGAATCATTTATATGCAAATACTGTTCATTCTATTATAAAGTAAACACGTGTAGCCACGAGTCCAATTTCAAAATTTATGTGTCAGAATACAGTTTTATTATTCTATTTCTAAAGTGTTTTAATAGTTAATAGGCTTTGTACTTTAGCTTATTATTATCATTTTTCTTGTTAATTATTAAGAATACATTCCTGTGTCATCATTCTGAATAAGAATTTGAGAGCTCTAGTATCCATTATCAGAAACAAACGCCAACATTGCACTGTATAAAAAAATTCAATTGCTAATAATGTTTTGATGAAACTATATAAAAGATTACATTTATTAAACATTTATCTTAATAAATCTAACAAAGAAAATTGGTAGAACTGTTTCACAAAACGATAGGGGGCAGAAATGGCAATATATCAGTCTTTAGAACCTGGCTCAAGCATAACTTTCGAATTATAATCAACTGTTATACGCTATGGTAAGCGATATGGTCATTCTACCATTCATCGCGAGATGCTTATAAACGCTCCTATTACAGGTTTTCCTTCTGATAGAATGTTGAAGAATTTTGATTTCAATCATTCTTACAGTATCAGATTAGCTTCTGGGAAAGATTGGTCAAGATTGGGTCCTCTGGTGTGATACCTGATAATTACCCCTACGGTGTTACACGGACGGTTCCAGAATGGCTAGTAGATCTAGAGTTGTGGCCTATTTTCAGACCGGAGATCACTTGGCAGTATCTCTTGGTGAATGGACCACAGTTTTCTAGACTGTTTTTTATGCTATTATTGTTGTATCTTGGATGAGAGGGTAATGCAACACTAACTTGAAAGGTATTTGTATCTGCTCGGATAGTTAAGCTGCGCTGAAGGCGTTGTGTTCATGTGCCTTCATTACCAGGTATGTGCTAGAATGTTCTAAAAGCCTGGAAGAGCTTTCTTCTTTTAAGGATGTGCTTCTAGTATGGTACCAGATCATATGGGAATTTTTGGGGGATGAGGAGGTAAATAGTCTATCCCGATTCATTGGCCCCGGAGCCTGCTGTTAGTGTGTCTTCAGACACATTCTTTCAGGCTTCCAGTCATGGATAGCTTCACAGCATTCATTCCTATGGATGAGCACAATTGCTTGTCGGCAGTCTAAGATGCTCATTGGGGGTCCAGACAGGACTATTAGTGAGGACACGCTGCTGTGCCTTTCAAGTAACTCTCTTAGGCATCTGGATGGACCCCTAAATGGACATTGTGGTTGAAGGAGACACCTCTATATATATAATAGGGCTCATGATGGATTTCTTTTCTAGAGTCTGTGAAACAGAGGAGGAAAAACCCATCCGCTTTATGAAAGATAGCTTTTTGTCAGACAGTGTGATAACATTGCACAGAGCAAATTTAGTTGATACGCTCAAATCACACTGTCTTGACTAAAAATTCCTGATGATGGGCAAACGCCCGAAACCGGTCGATGACTACAAAAAGAAGCCTGCCATCACGGAAAAAATCTCTGATGCTTTCCAGCTCTGTGGAACCAACCACAGAGCTGAATTGCACAGTTAGAGCTGAATGGTTAGTGCAACTGTGCTAATTGGTTAGAGCTGAATGCTACTTTTTTTTTTGTTAAATAATTTTTAGAAAACTAAATTTAATATTATTCATGAAATCTACAAGTTTTACTCGAAATGTTTTTCCCAGAATTGATTTTAGGATTACTGGAGGCCTTAGATGGCATAACGTTACTCTTTAGCAAAATATTTTAAATAGATAGTACATAACAAAACTATGTAAAATTAATGGCTGTTTAATGTATTTTTAAAATTTCGAGATTAAAAGCAATCAACTTAAAATTGAGAAACCAATAAAAGGAATTCACATGAATTTTTTTTACTTTATGTTAATAGAACTAATGATTTGAGTAACTAAAATATAGTTAATTATATTACATTAATGATAGTTGACAAAATATTTAAGCACTTTGTATTAATAATAAAAATATAGAAAATAAAAACAAGATGTAGGACAATGACTCACGTGGTCCAAGTCACGTTGAACTTAACTTATCTAAGCAAAGTATGGTAACTGTACACGGGGTAAAATCACGTGATTGAAGATAAAGTTTTTCTTTCACTTATTATTTAACCATCTAAGGTAACAAATATGTTAATTGTTAATTATTATTATTATTATATTAATTGAGCAATTAACTAAGGTCAATGTAATCTTGATTGTTTATTAAAATTGAAATTATTTCATTTTTATTTATTAAATTACTTTGTATTTTATAAAGTTAATGTAGTTAGATATATTATACGTATTGCCGAAGAATCTGTTTAGGGAACTCATTCTTTTGCAAATGAATGTAAGATCACTATTTTTTTTTTTTAGGTAATTACAAAAATATAATAATGTATCTAGTAAATCTGATGAATGAAATTCGTATGCACAAGAGTGGAGCAGCTGTCCTTTGACAAAATATTTTTAATAAGTGAGGAAGGAAATATATAAAGGAAAATAGGGAATATGTTTGAGAAAGGCTTTAGAAAATTATTAGAAAGGATTTAGTGAAAAGGATTAATAGGAAAATTAAACTGAAAGGGGAAAGATATTTTACATAATATATACATATTTACATAATTACATATTCACATTTGTTTGTCATTCTGTCAGAAGATCTCTTGGCCACTGACGGTCTCGGTCTTCTGACAGGGTTTCCAGAAATGGAATGAGAAGAAAGTTCTTGGATTAGAGGGTTATGATGGTTTGGAAGGGATGCATGGAATTTTTTTGTATCGGAATAAAATGAGGTCGCGGACAAAAGGGATATTCAGGTCTTGGTGAATGATGGAGTTAGAAACATAGAAAGGATCGTTAGTGACTTTATGAAGGATTTTGGATTGGTGCGTTTGTAGTCGGAATTAATAGAGGCTTGAGTGCAGTGTTGTAGATAAGTACTTTGTTGTCTAGAGAAAGACAAGAACGTCTGTCGCGTAAACGTGAAGAGTAATTTGTATCGTCGATTTAGTTCCTGTCTCTTGTGCATCGTGTGAGGATTCCAAGTCAGTCTTTTGTCCAAGTAGAGTCCTAAGTAGCGAACTTTATCAACAGTAGGTAGGAATTGTCCGTTAAGTTGTACTGAAAGACATAAAGCTATGCGGAGAGTGAATATAATATGATTAAATTTGTTAATATTTAATTTATCTCTCCACTTCCTGGACTATTCGGCCAAGGTGTTGAGATGGGATTGGAGGGTACGAGTAGCGAAAACATGATCTTCATGGAATGTAAGTGTTGGTAGGAATATTGCTTATGTATATTTTGTAGAGTATTTGACATTATCATGACTAGTAAGGCAATAATAGGGGAACTATCTCTATTCTTGTCACTCTGACGAAATTGTCTGTTCGCTAACTTTACTTTTTCGTTAATAAAAAAAAAAAACAAAGCTACCGATTTTTATTGGTGTTTATAGCTGTTGTAAACAGCAAAAAAAATAAATACGAGTATATTTATTAATAAAAAAAATCTATAAGTTTATTTTCATTCTTTCGTACATGTGCTTAGACGTACTTGTTAATTGCCATTGATTAGCAAGGAAAATTGTTATTCAATTTGCATGGAATAGGATTATCATAACGAAAATAAGTTATATAATTGTGACAGACAAATAATGGTGATGGAGATACAATATTTGCTTTAGTTGTCTTTAAAGACGGACCAGATTTTAATATACATAATACATATTAAAATTATTTCTTTCATGAATTCTATGAATATTTAGTAATTTTTCTTTTTTTTTAATTTTTCGCGCAACTTGTACGCCTTACTTCGATCTGTATTCGATTTAGAAGTCGATGGGCAACAAATTATTTGACATTTTCGGGAGTACGTATGCTGGCTTATTACTCATTTTAATTTCTTTCACTATTTATTACAGAGTATTTGAGACAGCTTCTATAACCTTATTTACCTTGGAGAGGTATATTAAAACAATACTAATAGGTGGTAATTCAAACTATGCGCTGTAATCCAAAAATACCTTCTTTTATAAGAGTCCTTATTCGGTCAACCTCCACCTCGCCCAATCAAACCCTTATCGCCCCTCACTACCCCCACTCCTCCCACAATTTCCCCCCCACCCTGGCCACTCGCACGCTTTACCCCCACCATCCTCACGTGGCATGATATAATTAGAACATAATTTTAGAACGCCGACTATTTTCCAGATGATATAAATAGGGAAGAGGAATATAATACGAATTTGATTAATATTTTATATAAAATGTTTACAAAATTCAACATATTTAAGAATGAATTAGAAAAAAAAAATTAAAGAAAGAAACTCAAGATTTGTTTTAAAAAAAGAAATAAACTCAAACAAAAAAGATAAAAGGTACAGATAATACAAATTGATTTTGCAAATAACTAAAAAATAAACTAGAAATTGGAGATAGCTTAAAATACGTAAACCACGCGAGCTTTATTTGATTGATATTATTTCAAAGCGGTTCCTATTCCTGGGTTCAAGAAATAAGCTTACCAGTTCTTGTCTCCGACGCCTGCTGCGACATTGCTATAAATTAATGAATGGAAGAACTTTTTCTTTAGTAAAATGGTTTAAAACGTAATTACTACCGCGTTCAAACCCAGAACAAAAGTATCGTTTTTAGATTGTATTAAAATTGAAAACAATATACTTTGCCATTTTTAGTTTCTTCTAAGTTTGATTCTGCACTGTATAAAAAATAAAAATAATTTAAAAAAAAATTATGTATTATATATTATTTAAAAAAAAGAATTAAATTTCAATTGTCTAGTGGTGATATTTATTGAAACAATCCAAACACAAAGTTGTTTTTCTTTCTCATAACCATTACAATAATTTATCTTCTGTTTTTGTTTTTTTTTATCACCTTCTTTGCTGGAACAGTTTTTCAATACTTTCATAACTTTTTTTCGTGGCGTCATCATTGATATTACATGTTTGAACTTAATTCCTTGATGACGCCATACAAGTTATTTATTTACATTTTATTACATAAAAGCAAAGGAAGGTTAAAGAAAACGAAGGAAGAACCAGACTAGGTAGAAATGAAATAATAGTAATGAAAAGTGAAAAAAAGAGAAACGTAAAGGATAAGAAAGATACAGAATAGCCGATTGCTATGCAAAACGCTATCGTGGTAAGCAGAGAATAATCCAAGAATCCAAGGTAATCCAAGATAATTTGTTCTTAAAGAGTGAACTGGGAACGGATAATAAAGAATATGAAGCCTGATAAATGGGAAGATAACGATGGCATTCCAGTGGAAGCAGTGAACGTAAGTGGTGACGATATGGGACGAAGTGGCAGATATTAATTCGTTTGTTTCCAAGATTTGGAGAACAGCTGAAATGTGTCCAATCTAAAAAAAAGGAGACAAGATGGAGCGACCTATTTGACTACTATCTATGCTATATAAAATATAATTGTTAATAGGATAACCAGAGTTTGGATTTCCAACAACCGCTAGAACAAGGTGAATTTAGTGAGGGTTTTTCGACACTGGACCATATTTCAGTTCTAAACGAATTACGAAGAAGAGCACAAGGATTACTGTATATCTCCTATTTATAGACTATGGAAATGCATTCGATTCTGTGGAAATAAGTGCAATACTAGAATCGTTTAAAGGAGCTTGGAATAGAAAACTGTTTTATCCAAATCCTGAAATGTTTATGCACAGAGAATAAAGCGATATTAAAGATTGGAATGGAAGAAAAAATTATAGAAATCAAAAAAGGTGTAAAACAAGGACATCCCAGTTCACCAAAATTATTCACTGCTTTATTAGAATATATTTTCAGGAGGATGATTTGAGAATGAAGAGTTGTGTGAAGTGGATTAATGGCAGATGGTTGAACAATTTAAAGTTTGCAAACGATCTAGTCTTAATAGGTAAAAACCGGTTGGAAATCCAGGAAATGGTGAATGAAATAATTTAAGAAAGAAAGATCTCAAAGAAGAAGGTCTGAAATTAAATGCAGAAAAACGAAACTAATGGCATCAAATACAAGCGGAGAGGATCCGATCCATTGGAAATAACACTGTAGAAGCAATCACAGAGTTCATCTACTTAAGAAATTAACTTTCACTAGAAGGACAAAGGAAGGAAATACTGAGAAGAATTGAAATCGAATAGGCCATTTTTAGAAAATAATATTCCTTGATGAAGTGCAAAAATATTTCAATCAAAATAAAGAGAAAGCTACTTCGGGCGATAACTTAAGAGACTTGTACGTCAGCGTTCAACGTACTTCGTTCACATACCATCATTCTGCCAGTTAGTCTGTCACTCTTTTCTCGCGCTACTTTACTCTCACTCTAAAATATTATAGTATGAAGTATTTGCAATGCTTATTATTTGCAGTTAATACAAACAGTGTTCAGCAATCTTAACTTCACTCAACCTAAGTATTTCTCTTCTGACCAATCCCACCCCCCCTATACATTCACTACAATTACAATAAATTTTTTTTTTTCAAGTATCGGTCTTAGGTTTAATTCTAGTCAAGAAACAACTCTCTATTTTAAAGATTTTATTTAAACTTAGTTAACTAACTAAACATAAACCTATTACTTTTATTGAAAAGATTTCTCCGAGAACATTATTTTAGTTAGAGAACATTATTTATATTAGACTTCTCTTTATTTTATTATGTTCTAGGGTTTCTCCACTAATAAAAAAATTAAAGGCTACTAAATATTTAATGAAATTATTAATTTTGAAATAAATTTGTTGGTTGTAATTCGAAAAATGCATTAAAAGAAAGTCAGTAAGACTTTGATATTAGATTTATTTCTATTTATTTTTTTTTTTCACCAATAAATTAGAATGACCTAAAATTGAGCCATGTTTTATTACTAAAAGTTTATTTCCTAAAATTAAAATTACTTTTTTTTTAACACAGCCAGCAAAGTCACTAGTTACTCTTTCATTTTTTTCTAATTTAGCTTGATTTTTTTTTTTTACTCAGTTTCATTTCCAAATAAATGCATTCCAATTTATTGACTGCAAAGGTTTTCGGAAAACCGAACTAAATTACCTTCAGCACTTGACTATACTTATATTAAACTTTTATTTGAAATTTTATTTCCCGACGTAGCATGCTTATTTATTTTCTTTCTGACCGGTTTCGGATTTTCATCCATCGTCAAAGTAAATCTATCCATTTCGTGTAGAGAGTTCACTTCAAACGCAATGTTTTTATTTCACGAAATACTTGTGGTTTGTATGTGTAGGAAATTATAAGGTTATATTACTATGTGTGTGTGTGTTTAAGTAATATTTTATATAGTAACATAAACCTTATAACTTCCCGCACATACAAACCACAAGTGTCGAGTGAAACTAAAATATTGCGTTTCAAGTGAACTCTCTATACGAAATGGATAGATTTACTCCTGATAATGGTTTGTTAAATCCGAAACCGCTCAGGAACAAAATAAATAAGCATGCTACTGTAATAGGATCCGAAGAGAGGGGTCCATAGCAGAGAGAGAGAGAGAGAGAGAGAGATACATAAAATTTGACAGGATCACTCTCTAGCTGAGGCCAGACTAGAGTGCGAGAATCTGTTTAAATACTGCTTTGTTAGCCATAGGACTGTATTCCGACAGTCTAGTCTTGCAGCAGAGCTCATACAGCAGTCACAACGCTTCAACAACCTTTCTCTGTACCTCTCACTACCATTTTATACATTTTAGTGTAAAGTCCAGACAGTTTGTATTACCTTACTATTGTACAGTGTTCAGCTTAACTTCTAGTTCATTTATCTAACAAACCCTAATTCTCTCCTTCTCAAACCCATTATATTACAACGGATAAAATACCAGATTTTATCTAGCATTGGACCCATCCAAATATTGAATAACCTTTATTACTTTTTTATTTCATATAAATTATGCTATTGATCAATAATGCAGCTTAAAGCTGAAAATGGTAAATTATGTGCAATATTAAACTTTTAAATGTTGATAAATTGTACTGAAACATAACAAACGGAGAATGATCCTAATCAGAGTAAAAAAAAAAACTGTAATTAAATGCTATAACTTTTAAAAAGTTTTAAATTAAATTATATGGAAAAACTAAAACTAATTCATTTAAAAATATCTTTAATTACTTCGTTAAGATAGTGCAATTAACTGTTTTAAGCTCCAATGAAAATATCTTTTAACCTTTAAATACCATTAAGGCAAGTGGAAAAAATTCCATTGAAAAAGGAAACACGTGTCGCCTGTCACGTGAATATTGGTTTTCTTAGAACATTCAATCAAGTCAAACATTTAAAAGAAATGAATTTCATGGAATTTATACGAACCATCACGAATTCAATTTTCATAAAGACTACAATTTTATATATTTTTTTTAATATATTATCAATAAAGTTTTTGTATAATATGTGAATCATCTGCCACAATAAATTATGTTTTTATTTATTTTTTTTTAAATCTGTAATACTTTTTGTCAATCTTTATCATTCCTTTCATCACTCTTCTCGCTTATAATTGAACTCTTTCCTAAAATTTCTCAATGAATCCAAATTCTCGGAATTCCGTCGCTATTCTCCTTTGCAATGCCAATGCTTTGAACATTCACAGAATCGAATTAGAAATCTTCCTACAAGTTAATAGATGTTGACTTATTACTGAAACTCATTTTACAGGGTGGGGCTCACTTTTACATAACTACCCTACGACCATCCTAACGATACAATCCTCGGAGCTATTCTAATAAAATCCAGTTTGGTTCATCATCTAGGACATTATCAGAATGAATTGATTCAATCAACGGCTACCTTTCTGGATTGTCATCCTTTCAGTTTCAACATAGCCTTCGTTTACTGCCTTCCTGGTAAATCTATTTCCTAAACAAATTTTCAAAACTTTCTTTGGGGCACTCAGGTCTAAATTTCTGACAAATGGAGATTACAATGCATTACATCCAATTTGATGTTAAAGTACATCCATTCCGCGAGAGCGAACGCTTTGGATGTTCTATCCCATTTTCACTATAACTTCTTTTCTCCAGAGCCACCTACTTAACAAAATTACCCCACATTCTGGGCTCTTTTATTTCTATCGAAATGTATTCTATACATATACAGATATCTACACACATACCGACTTTTCCACAAATCATAAACTTGTCCGTATTATTTGCATAGTATGGTGCCCAAAAGTGCTCCGCTATGTTCCAAACTCCATAGATCAATCAACTGGATACCTTTCAAAAATAACAAACTTAGAAAATAAACAATCTTTTGATCTCCTTAAAAACACTGGAAGAAATAGGCCATGCATTACAAACTTGACAATATTAAACTTCTATTTGAGATTTCTGCAGTCAAACCCCACAGAAAACTTACTCTTAGTAAGATAACGTGTTAATCCTAGTGAAAAGGCTAGTCAGATAGAAGCAAAGAGTTCAGAATGTGGCATCGACTGACAAATTGGTTTATGACCAACTGAGCAGACGATTAAAACGGTTGCTTCAGAAATTTAGATCACTAATTTGATGAATATGTTACTTCTCAGAGAATAGACAGTAAATCATTCTGGACTGCTACAAAAAGTCTAATTTATTATAAAATTGTTTGTTCTACCTTAAGATTGACGATGAAATCTGAGCAATATCAGACAACGAAAACGCAATTCTTTTCAAAACTATTTATGAAATGTGTACAAACTTCAGCCAGACAATACAGACGAAGTCCAGACTGAAGTAAAAATTTATTTAGATATTCCCCCACTTCTCTCCTTACATCCAAGAGCGTTCACTGATGTTAAATACATTATAAAATTATTACTAACCAAACAAAATCTCTGGGATATGATTATTTTGATTGCTGAAATTCTACTCCTTCCAATGTAAAGTAATTTTAAAATGATAGCAAAACCTCATAAGTCTTCCCATCTTCCATCTTCAAACCGGCCATTCAGTTTATTATCTATTGGTTATTGGTAAGATATTAAAAATCTATTGTTAATGCTTATTAATCCATTCTGAAAACTGGACACATCATATCTTCACATGAATTTGACTTTCAACTTCAACGTATTACTGTTTACAACCATCATAGAGTAGAGGTCACTTACCTATGCCTCTTCTTTCAAACAGAGAGAATATTGCGGTGAGGATTTTCTCTATTGAATCAAACATTTCAAGCGAGTGAGGCACCTAGAGTTGTTGTGGAATTTGAAGAGGATTCTTCCATTAATTTATTATTCAATGTTGAAATAATGTCTCACAGCCAGCTTTTTTCAGCCAACAAAATTGTAACAGTATTTACTAAGGAAGCCTAACGATAGAGCACCCGGCCACACTAAATTCATCTGTTTCAATAAAACGTTTCAAATAAAAGTAAAGATTTGTATGTTCATAAGTAAATATACCATGTAAAAAAAAGAGATTCTTTAGAGTCATGTTCGAGAAAACTATTAAATTCGGTTATAATTTTTGAAGATTAAAGAAATGACAAAATCAATACAAAGTAAGAATCACCTGCACAAATTACTTCGCTGTAATACATACAAATCAAATAAAGTTTAACATGGAGAGTATGCAACAATTTAATGTCTCTTTTAAACGGTCATTAACCCCGTTGGTTTAACGCCTCCGTTTTATCCATATCATTGAAAGGTCATAGACATTTCACTCGAATTTGGAAGTTTAAGAGATTAATTTAAAGGATATATTTTCCCTGTAAATTTATATCAGCTATATAACCAAAAAAAAACAACAAAAATCGGGGTTTAATAAACAATTAATTAATTGAATTTTAACTAAATAAACATTTTAACTAAATATTCACCAAACTAAATTAAGTTTTTTGTTCTTATTGAAATTTTCCAATACTCTAATTAAGATGTTAAGTGCTCAATAGTACGGTTTTCTGTTAGATTCTGTAAGAATAGGAGAAAATGATTGCACACAAGGCAAACCTCATTTACATTTCTTGGTCTTGAATTAATTAAGTTTCGAGTTGTTTTTGTAGTATGCTATCTCTTGTTCTTTTAGAGCTATTCTGGGTTTCTAAAAGACCCCTATTTATTAATATATATAAATAAATATAGATGTATTAAGAAATACATATATTCCTAGATATCATCATAACATTCTCATTCATGTTGAATCTGATGATTCTTAACTAAACTATAAAAGAATCTAGTGTGAAATACTCATTGAATTCTCCAGCGCATAAATTTACTTGAAAATTATAGACTTAGCGAATATTATTTTGTTACATGATGGGTTCTTTAGAGCCAAACATAACGAAAATTCTCCCGCATTTCCTAAATTCAGTTACGATCAGAGATGAGCAAAATTTGACTTAACTATAGTCATGATTAATATTATGATTGAAAACTTATATCATGGGCTAATTAGTTGAATTTAATCATTATTGATTATTAGTTATGTAGGTAAGTAAATATCGCATTATTCGTGATTAATTTTTTGTAGTTAGTCATGACTTATTGTCAATCATTATTATTATTTATTATTATTAAACTGGGACTTAAGCCTATTTGGCTTTTATCCCCCCTCCAAATCGTCCCCCTAATTGATCTCCCCCGGTAGTCTACCGGATTGTTTACAGTATCCTAAAATATCTTTCAACTCCAACCCTCCCAGGCAGTCCCGCCAGAGTGATGCCCTCCCAAATACATGAAACCTGATACCAGCGAAACGGGGACACTGACATAAGTAGTGATACACCGTTTCCCTAACTCCATCAGCACAGTTCTGACAAATGGGACGTCCTCCCTATTTTATGCAAATGACGACCCATATGTGTCCAGTCACTACACCCACCAAGGTCCTCAGTCCTATCCTACTAAGAGATAGAAGATAGTCTGAAACCCCCTGCTTAGTGCCTTTGACAAACTTTTTAGCCTGGAAGCACCCCAATATTTCTCCAAAACTATCGTCTCCCAAAGTCTAATCTGTCTATCACAGGGCCTCTTAGTGACGGCAAGGGCTGGCTCGGGACCACAAAAATGTACGGAGGATTCCCTAGCCAGCCGATTAGCCCTTTCATTGCCCTCTATTCCCGCATGTGAGGGTACCCAGTAGAGCTGCACTTTGCCCCTCCGAGCTAAGGAATTAAGCCTTCTTCTACACTCACACACACCAATTAAGCCTTCTCCTACATTCTCCCAACACGGCTTGCTCAAAGCACTCATTGTGGCCGGATTGTTAGAAAATAACCGCACCTCTTCAATTTCTCCCTGCCACTCCCCCGCAAGGCAGCAGAATTCAATACTGCCAATAATGCCTCAGACTGGAAGACAGTGGCCATACCACCCAGAGCCACAGATCTCCTCCAGTCTAACTCCTGCAACTATGTTCCAGCTCCTGACATATCGGTTTCCTGCTGTCTGGAACCATCCAAATAGCAGCAAATAATGCCGTTACCCGCCTCCATTAGCCGTGTGAGAGAATTCTCCCCTAAACTGCTGATGCTACTCTTTACACTTTACTTTTACACTTTTTTTTTTTTGGTATTATATTTTCGGTAAAATCAAATCTCTTTACACAAAATCAAACCTTTTTCTTCAACTAATGTTCAAAATTAGCTTAAAAGATAATCAACTGGAAAGGATTGTGGTTCAGATTGTTCAAAAGGATGTAACAATTTTATTTTGAAAAGAATAAAATTTAAGCAGTTTAGTTCAAGAAAAATATTTCTTTTGATTGCGAAAATTGTTCCAATTGTTCAAAATAAATTTAATGGATTGATTCAAAAAGATCAATTTGATCGACATTAATACGTTAATCACGTTAATATATTGGTTAAAAAAAACGATTTCATTTAAATGAAAAAAAAACAAACTTTAATTTGGTTAAGAAAAATTTTAATTTGATTGAAAAATGGTTTAAAAGGGTTCTTTGAGCACCAATTTTTATAAAATTATTTAGTTGATGAAAATAAGACTCTAGGAAGAAGATTAACTCTAACAACTCCCCCTCAAAACTCTTAAAATTAATGTCTATAAATTTAACTGATAAACATCAAAATGTTTTGAATGAATATAATTGTTTTTTTATTTATTTATTCAAATCAAATTTGGATAAAATGTTGGATCCGTTTTAGATAATCCAAAATTCTGTAAAAACAAACAAAAATTTGTCCATCAACTAGAGATTTTGACCTAAAATATTTGATGCCAACAACCCTTGGTGTTGCAGCCCAAACAACTTTTTCATATTATTCTTCTTATCTTAAAAGATTTTTTTTTTAAATAACCAGAATGTAAAAATCTGATAAGAAAGCAGTATTTCCTTTTAAAGAGAGAAGAAGAAGTAAACTTTGTATTTAATAAAAACGTTGTACATTTCGCGGGAGATAGAAATAAAAAAAATTCATCGTCCCTTTTATCATGAAATAAGGAACACCTAAATTCAGTGCAATACATTCACAGTCTGTAAAGATTTGACATAATCTAATTATAATGGAAGGCAATTTCATTGCATTAAAATCTTGAGGAAATTAATTTTATTTCTTTGCCGAAAAGAATAACCCCAATAGTTCTAACGTTTTATAATTTAAATAAAAATAAATTAAAAAATACAAATAACAAAGTTGGATTAAAAATTAATAGAAAACAAAACTGTAAAAATTATAAGAAATATTTGTTATTATTTTAGTAAGAGTGTAAATATGTAAATAAAAGATGGGGTGGTGCCAGGGGGTGGCGCGTCAACCTAGAGGGTTAGTTACCTAATGGTGGGGGGTCATGTCGAAGGTATATAAGGGGGCGGCAACAGTGAAATAATTCAGTCAACATGCCGGAACCAAGCTTAAGAGGTGCTCGTCTTTTTAGAGCTATCGGTCGCCGTCTAGCTAAGCAAGACGAAGAAGATTCAGCCGATTCAGAAACCAGTTCGGATAGTGGCGCGGCCGCACCAACACGTCAACAATCTGGTACATTAAGAAGAATGATGGCTTCATTATCAATCAGATCGCCATCAAAATCACAAAGAAGAATATTAAGGCAACCAATAACATATACCTATATGAAAGGTATGTCTGGTTTACCAACCATTCGTGTACCAAAAGCTGGCTCAATGAGGCAGTGAAACGAACCGAGGCTGGATGCTTTTGCCTCCACAAGTGCATCAACATCAGGACCATCAACATCATCGTTTTCATCGCCGGGAGGTGGTGGTAGGCGAAGGCGTACAGCCTCGAGTGCATCAGATTTTGCAAGTAAACGTGGAGCATCAACAAGTGCTACACGCAGTTCTAGTCAAAGTGGTGGTGCAATTGGCGGCCGTTTTAAACCAACTAGCCCATCTACGCCAAGAAAATCATAACATCTGGCCGCTGTGTGAATTACTTTCCTCAATTTAACACCTTTATCTACCTGAAACAGTGTGTGTGTGAGATCTCACTATAACCAGCCTTAACCACCATAAAGCCTCTACCCCTCATTAAAAGCTGATCTGTACTTCACAACATTCATACGAATCATTCTATTATGGGAACATAAACGTTTGTTTGTTTTTATAGTACAGTGCAATGTGAATATAAAACTTTTACAGTGTGTAAAATTTAGTGATTAAGTGTAATCTATTTTAGTAATTGTTTAGTAAGTCGCGATTTGCTAATTAATAATTGATTTGCTCTCCTTTCATTAGTTAATATAAGGATAGAAACTCTCTTTTTATTTTCAAAAAAAAAAAAAAGAAAGTATTAAATGTAAATATATAGCCTACTAATAAATATTTTAGAATTAAAAAAATAATTAAAAAAAAAAAAAAACAGAAAATAGGGCCAACCAAAAGCTATTTGGGAGTTAATATGATAGTTTTTTAGTTACTTACATATATTTGAAAAAAAAAAATAATAACAATAAAAGAAGGTAAATATAGATTTTATTAAAATTACGCTTAAAAAAAAAAAAAAAAATCATATTTTAAAAATAATAAAAACTCCTTGTAGTAAAAATTTTGAAAAATAAAAATATATTAAAAAAAAATAAATAAATAAATTGTAATAATATAAATGTAGTAACACCAAGTCTGATTATATGATAACAATAATTTTTACATATATATAGTAAAGTAATAATAATAATAAAAATTGTTTTTCTATTAATTATTAGTCATATATATATATATATATTTTATGGAAAATGTGTGCCATTGCCTTTGTGATGTTATCATCATTTGTGACAAAAAAAAAAAATAATAAGGAAGGCGGAACCTATTTTGCAAGGTATGATCTGTAAGTAAAAAGTATTTTATTTGTTTTTTTGTTTTTACATTGTGGCTGAAAACAAAAACAAAAACAAAAAAATTAGAAAAATCTATAAAATACTAGTAAAAAATAAATACTAAATATATATCATTATGTATTTAAATGTGTAAATAAAAATTTTAAAAAAAGTCAAAAAAAAAAAATTTATGGCATGCAAAAATTGTATTTTCTTTTCTTGCCCCCAACCTCTCTAAGATTTTCAACCTCATTAACCTTTTTTCTTTTTTTGGAAACAATTTTCAATTTTATAAAGAATATTAAAAAAAAAAAAAAAAAAAAATTAAAATTGCAAATAATATGCTTAGTGTTGCAAGAAAAATGCTTAAGTATGCAAGTATTAGCAAGGCTGAGAATCCACAGGTGGCTTTATCCGTGTGTACATAGCCCTTCTCCAATATGAACCTAGTAAAGAATGGAAATCACACAACCCACCCCGGTACAAAATACAATACACTTAAATAGCCGAGTTTTGCATGGTTAATAAATGCATTAAATTTTTCCTTTTATATTTTTTACCTTAACTAACCACTTTAACAAACATTTATCTACAATTAAAATTTAATTTTTAAAGAATTAATAAAATACTATTTTATTAAAAAATTTAATCGTAATTAATAAAATTTTCAGGTCAATGCTATTTTTAGAATGTTTTGAAAAATCAATACGTATAACATTTTTCATCTGTTTTAAATTAGTGAATATTAGGAATAACTGAGATTCAAATAAATTCAAAAAATTATTAAAAAACAAAAGAATTATAAAAAAATGTATAGTTAGATATTTATTTGTCTCCGCCCCCAAACAGAAACAATTTTTAACTATAATGATGCAACCAGATAGAATGAAAAAGATTTTTCAATGTTTTATTTTTTTTTTTTAATATTACCGAGTTTTGCCACCGGATATCGTAGCATTTTATTTTGATTATTAAAATCTTATTTCTTCAAAAATTACTTTGAAATACAAATTTTCTACCATTGATATTTTATGAATAAACATGATGTTAAAATGGTATGACACAAAGTGGGCGTGGAAAGGTTTCTGCTTGCCCTTCTCTTGTTCGTGTGTTTGTATAGACAGAATGAGTGGCGAGATATATGACAAGCGACAACAACATTGAAGGTAACTTTACTAAAACATACCTCTCTATGAGAAATACCGACCGAGAGAGGGAGAGAATTATACCCAGAGAGCCTAAGAGAATATTGATCCATTTTATTGAAAACAATGCCTAAAATGGAGAGAGCGGTTTTGGAGAGTTACATATTTATATACATATATATGTATGTGTGTGTGTTTGTGTGTGCATAGTTACAAACACAGACACACCGATATCGGTATTGGTACCACTGCAGCGGCAAAACTGTATACAGTGAGACCAGGCGAGAGTTTTCATAATAGGAAGAACAGATGAAATCGGTCGACATGTCATACGGAGCCGGTATCGGTACCAAACTATGGCTAGACGAGGCGGGTTACTCTACTACCCCCCCGCCCCACCCCACCGCACCCCTCACTCTAACTTCGACCCAAGCACAGGAGAATGTTAGAAAGAGAGAGAGCGCGTGGTAGAATCACAGAGCACAATTTTACGAGAGACCAAACCAAAACACATTCACCCAGAGTGAGGGTGCAAAAATGATGGGGTATGGGACATTAAATGCTTTTCATTGTTACATATCACTTCAACAGTATGGGAGACACATAGAATACTGTTTAGACTAACCATCCCCCCCCACCCAGAACCCAGGGTAGTAGGAAATATAGCGTAGATGACTATGTCTAGAATTGAAAAGTTGCTCAACTAAGATATGATACATATTGTCAAGAATAAATTATTTTTGTTCACTATCTAGTTATTAAAAAAAAAAAAAAAAATTCACGCTGATTACATTATTTTTATTATAAAAGTCTAAAAAAAATATATATATATATATATATAAATTATATTATTAAACAATTAAAAGCTTTTTTATCTCACGTACTGCTTATGAAATTTTGTCTGAAGATCACTAAACTTCTTGCAAGAAAATTACATTTCATTATATTATGTGAGCGTGTATTTTTTTGTGTAAACAAAATTTCTGAAAAACGAAACATTGAAGAAAGCTCGAACTTGATATATTCCGTTTAGTTATCAGTATAGAGTCCGCGACAAGAAGGTCCGCGGCAAAACCCTTTAAACGGCTATGCAACTTTCTTTACTTTTCCTTAGTTTCTGTGATTTCTTTTAATAAACTTTAAAAACTAACTACTGTAATATATTTGTGTGGAGCAATGGGAATAATTCTCCCCCCTGCTCGTAATAAAAATCCAATTATGTGCAGAAATATATCATTTATTTCAACGAGAAGGGACATACATAACATTTCTCCCTTCTCAAAAACAGTCGACGACCAGCCGACGACTGACCACTTGCGCACTCTACTACTCCACCAGTAGGCTGTAGATCTTGGGCAAGACATCCCCTGTTCTGTAAAGAAACCCAGCTGCCAACCTCCAGACCGTCCAAGCCAGGATATCACATACAGCACCCAGTGAAACACCAGAACTCAACCCAAGATCCCACCGCTGCCACCACTGTAATAAATTTGTGTGGAGCAGTAGGAATAATTCTCCCCCGTGCTCGTAATAAAAATGCAATTATATGCAGTACATATACATACCAGCGGTAGGATCTTGGGTTGAGTTCGGGGGTTCCACTGGGTGCTATATGTGATACCCTACGTCTTGGAAGGTCTGGAGGATGGCCGCCGGGTTTCTTTACAGAACAGTGAAGGTTTCACCCAAGATGTACAGCCTAACTGTTTGTGAGGGGAGAAATGTTATGTATGTCCCTTCTCGTTGAAATAAACAATATATGTTCTGTATATAATTGATTTTTATTACGAGCAGGGGTGAGAATTATTCCTACTGCTCCACATAGATATATTACAATACACAAACAACACTTTATAACTCAAAGTGGGGCTGCATAACTACATATTGCGATGCGAACACACAGCTTTCTGATCAGCTAGTGGAGAACATAACATTAATATAATAAAATAAAATACTTTTTGAATTATCAATCTGGTCATTATAGATTCAAAAAAATTACCTTCAAATGCCATAAATATGACCCTCCATAAATATGATAGTTTAAAATCCTCAGCAAAGATTCTATCAGATTAGTCAGATGTGATGGGTCTATTACGACCTCGTCAAAAAACTTACGGATAGGAATCATATCTTTTGACCCAAACCATAGACCACATATATAAAATCCCCTTTTTTCACCGTACTCGTCGAGAAACTTTTCTTTATAGAAACCAATACATTTCTTATAATAATATTTTTTTTTTCCCGATATACTTTATCAGCCTGGTCCATATCCATTACTTAGGTCCATATATAGATCTATGATTTTTATTTGACACATTATTTTAAGGAAACTAATTTGTAGGGCTTCTGGGAGTTAATAGTAAGGTTAAGTTTTTAAAGTCTCTCTTCAATACAACAGGTGTGAAAAAGAGTCCACCACTGAAACTTTCTTACTTTTCGGAATTTTGAGGCGAAGCCTGTTTTATTAAATTCATTCATATTTGTAATTTTCAGATCATTTCGAAAAATCGAATTTCATTTATTACAAAAAAAGCTGTGATATAAAACGTGTGTATTCTCTCTTTTTTTCGCAGGGTAACATATTTTTTATTTTTTTATTTTGTTTTTGCAATAGAGATAGACCTTACTTTTATGAAACCTGATTGCCCCTCATATAAAATGCTGTTTTGTTCTAACCAATCGTGCTGTTAAAAGTCCTGAATAAATTTTACTGATGGCATTCGCTGATGTTATTCCGCTATAGTTACTTGCTTCAGAATATCACGTTTTTTATAGACAGGGAATATAATGGAGCTGTTAAAACTTCGCGGGACTGATACCTTACTGTTAAGCTGATTTAATAAATTTGTCAATAATTTTAGCAAATTTGTAGATGCGTATTTATTAAAAAATTCTCATTATGATCTGGAGCTTTATTTTCTTTAGTTTTTTTTTTTTTAAATACATTTTAATACTTCATTTAAAGTGAAATCTTTATCTAATTTTTTACTTGAATTTAGTGCGATAGTATACTGCGTAGGACTGACATCTGCTGGTACCTAGTAGAGCTCCATAAAATAATTTAACCATTCATTACATTTAATTTCAACCAAAACTTAGATTTTTCTTTTTTTAAATTTATTCACTTTTTCCCAAAATTCTTTTGAATCACCAACTTTTTTATGAATTTTCTATAATCCCTTGTATATATATAATTTGTTATGTTACACAAAGAGTTTTATATTCCCTGTTCTGGTTTAAAATTTTTTTTTTTTTTTATAACAATATGACAAACAGTTTTACTAAACACATTTAACAGTTATAGAAATAATAAGCAGAGTTGCCCCACAATTAATTACAGAATCCTACTGTCATGACAAAAGAACACCAATACTTGTAAACCCAATTCTGTACATTATCGCAATTCACATTGTCTCACCATTGGACTAAGTAGTTTTGATTTGGAATGTTCTCTGGGTATACTAGAATACATTTCTACAAATTTCTACCAATTCAATACAAAAAATATCTCTGCAAAGGCCAACATTGAATGCTTATCCATGAAATTACTGCATAAATTTCCTGATCCTTATTTCTTATTTACCGATGGGTCTAAGTCCTCTGAGAGAGTCGGATGCTCTATATTTGATCCCCCAAACCAACTACTGTTCGCTGTATAAATTAAGTAACACTTCCTCCATTTTTTTACTGCAGAATTAATAGCCATAAATGAATGCGCGACTTTTGTATCCTCGTTAAAAGCACCAACAATAGTAATTCTTATTATACAAGTATGATATTTATAAAATAATTATTTCTAATTTTAAATTGCAATATTTCTTTATCAAAATTGTATTAATAGGAACAAATCTTGTTTCGAATTACATCATTATTACATCCCATCAAAATACCCTTACTAGCCCTTCCGAATTTTGAATTTCTTTCCGCTGGAACTCAATGTAAGCAATAATCGTGAAAATATTGATCGTAATTTTTTTTTACATTTTCTGTTTTAATATGTGTTTTTAATAAACAAAAAATTTCGTACTTTTTTATGTAACTTACTAGCTAACCCGGCCACGCTTCGCTGCGGCTCAGTCTGATTTTTAGGGTTAACCATGCGTGATTTTGATAATTTGTTTCGATGCTTTGGAATACCCTTCAAAATAATTCTTCTTTTGACCGTACAATGTTGCAGAAGTTAGATGGGAAAGTGATTTTTCCTGTTTCCGGATTTGTAGAAGCAGTGCCGTTACCGAGTTCGATTTAATTGTCTTGAAAATATGGCAGCTGCTGGATCGTTTTGAAGTCGAACTTTCATATTTGTTGTTAAATGAATTTTTTTTTTTACTGCGCACCAAAGAGTTGAATATTTCAAGCAGGCATGCAATTCATCAGCTGGTGTTGAGCGAGGGATCACTGGAAGCGTTTGCCTGAAGTCACCGGCTAGTAACACCAATGATCCACCAAATGGAACCTGATTATTTCACAAGTCATTCAATGAATGGTCTAATGCTTCCAATGACTTCTTACAAGCCATTGTACACTCATCCCATACAATGATTTTTCACGCCGAAGAACCATTCCCATTCCTGATGTTTTAGAAATGTTACATGTTGGATTTTCTGTGAAGTGCATGTTTAAGTCATGACAGTTTAAGAGCTGAATGCGCTGTTCTACTTCCTTCCATCAACGTAGCAGCAATACCTGAAGAAGCAAGTGCTAACGCAATATGGCCGTTTGAACGGATTTTAGCTCGGAATTTCCCGTTTCTGTGGGAAACTTCGGAATAGAGGTACTTATAAGTGGTTGAGAAAGAGGTTCAGAGAGTGAGCCACCATTGCAACCTGTCTGAGTCTGTCTATTTCTGCCAACCTCGCGAAACGCTCGGGGAAGTTCCCGTTTCCGTGGGAACTTCGGAGTAAAAAGTATATATAAACACTCTTATATAGTAATGCAACGTTGTGTAAAAAATTTCAAGTCAATCCATCGACTACTTTTTTAAGTTTTGCGGCCACAAACATACGGATGCTGAATTTTTATATATATAGATAAACCATAATTAGCACCGTACATCTGGCGGTAATACACGAAAACAAGATCAAAACAAATCCTAGATACACCAGATTTGAGGTTATACCAAACGGAACAGGTTATAGTGAGAGGGAGTAATTTAACTTGAATTAAAATAAGTACATTCTCAGTGTTCACCTTTTCACATTTCTTTATAGTCATATAAATTAAAAACCAACTTAAAATGATTGCAGAAAAAATCTAATATTTAACTTGTGAGCGGACTATTTTTTACAACTCTCGTCCAGATTGACGCACAGCAGCGCTCTTGCGGTCAAACTTTGAAATCGAGTGTGTAAAAAGTCCTACTTCTCTCAATTATCAAATAACTATTACTTTCTGTTAAAAGAGAAAAAAAGATCTGATGAGAAACACTCACACGACTTTCTCTTACTCATATAAGGGGCAAATTTTCTTCAAACTTAAGAGCATCAAACTTATAATTTTTACTGAATATTCGCTTTGCTTATCTTCAGTTTTATATCAATGGGGAGAATCTAAACTTAATTGAGGAATCCATAACCTCCCTCCACTCCTCAAAACTTCATTAAATGAACTTTCTCTAAATAAAAGCGTTCCCAACAAAAGTGATACGTCTTTGTATTTATAGTTAGAGAAACGAAATTTAATGAAATCCGTCAGTGTTTTTATGGGTAAAATCGTGGAACCTGAAATAACTTCAGTAAAATGCACTTCTGGTCAGTCGATTTTTTTATTTATTTTTTATTGATATTTACACCTGTTATAAAGCTTAACAATAGTAAATTTGTTAATTGTGGACAATTCATAGAAAGATGAGCGGAGAAATCACTCAGTAGTGAAACTCCAAGTTATTCAGTTAAGTAGATCACGAGGCCACTGACGTTTTAATCTTCTTGTTGAATTTATTGGGTTAGTTAGGGCTCCAACTTCACGAACGGGAGGATTGACATGAGAGATGATAAACTGTTGTGAAATTTGTTGTAACGGAATAGGATTTCTTGACGGATGTATGGTATATTTAAGTCTGTGTGGATTGTATTTCAGACAAAGAAAGGAGCTGAAACGATTTTGCTGGGGGATTTTGGATTGGAATGTTTGGATACGATTATAATTAAGATCGTTTGGTTGAACCCCACACAGTTCGGCGCCGTAAGCCCAAATAAGTTTAAGTATGACATTGTAGATTAGAAGTTCGTTAGTAAGTGTTAGATAGATAGATAGATTATGCCTTTATTTATACAAAAATTATTTCTGTACATTTTATATAAATAGAAATTAACGAAGACTTACGCTTGGTAGCTGACCATCGGCGGAGTTTGTGCTATATAACATAAATAATGTCTTCCCCTTAATATAGTATAATAATAAAAAAATAAAAAAAATGAATAAATGAATAAATATACAAAGAAGAATAAAGAAGAATAAAAACTAAATAAATAAACAGAAACATTATATATATAAAAAATGGTAATAATAATAATATTAATAATAAATAATAATCATAAAAAATAAACTACATTATAAAAATTATATAAAAACCCTGGGTAAATTTTGCAAAAATATAAAATTAAAAAGTACAATCAGTAATTTTAATTCCAATATTAAGCTGAATCTATATTTCCAGGCTTCCCTGCAGTACCTGATTAGCGGTAACCAACCTCTAAATCCATTTAAATGTGGATACCAACTCTTCTTTTGATAAAGTATGCTTATTAAAATATTTTAGTCTAAATTCTATGAGACAGGGACATTCCGCAATAAAATGATACAAATTTTCAATCACAGACATACTGCACAGAGAACACGGATGCCTAGATGGCTCTCTAAGTATGCTACAATTTAGGTATATCAACTCCCACCTGGCCTTAATTACCCAACTGATATAATTTATTGGCAATTCATCGTTCATGTATTCAATTTCAAAATTTAATTCTTTATAAATTCTCCCTGATGGCGAACTTAATGCTCTCAAAATACAATCCTGCCTGAAAGAATGAACTAATGTTGATTGAATAAGTTTTATGTGAGATGACCACAAATCTATATTATTTAAATTAAAATTTATTTCCATTTCACAGTTAGAGATAATATTATTTACTTCCTTAAACCAGAGTATATTGCGTTTGATAATTTCTTGAGTAACTAACTTAGGGTATCCATGATCGGGATATTTCATAGTTTTCAGTACATAATTTAGATGGAGTTGAAATGTGTATGCATAAGGTGAGGTAAACTTTGATTATAAAAAAATTAAATAAGCTGGTGTATAAGAAGGTAAATGAAACTAATTTTTTTATGAAGAAGCACTGAAATCTACTTAATTCTCCAAATTGCTTATATCCCCAGGTTCGCGCGCTGTAACATATTATGGCTCTTGATACAGATAAAAAATTAAAAAATAGGTTTAAGTATGACATTGTAGATTAGAAGTTTGTTAGTAAGTGTTAGATTAGATCGTTTGTCAAATAATCGCATCAGCATTTTGTAACGTTGAAATAGTGCCTGTCGCTTTGAGTCTGGTATATGGATTCCACTTGAGGCGTCGGTCCAAGTAAAGTCCCTAAGTCTTACAGGAAGAAGACTTATGGGTCCGATTTTCTTTAAACTCAAAATTTTAACAATATATTTAATTCTAATTACTGTATTATTTAGTTGATAGAATTGTGTAATAAACTACAAACAGCACTTTAGAGGACAACATAATCCCGGACCCTTTTTCACAAAATACCTTAAATAAATTTTTACAGAGAAATGTTTCAAATAAAAGTTGTAGCTCTTACTATGTGTAGATGATAGTACTAAGTTTAAAGAAAAATTGTTGAAGCCATTTTTGAGAAACAAGTAGAAAATTGAAAAATCTTTTTTTGTAAAGTGGTAGCTCCGGTTAATGAAATTTTATTAGTGATACCACCTATACATAATGTCAATTCTGATGTTCCTTAGATTTTTTTATTCGTTTTTGAACTGCACTGTTCTCACACCACCCGCACACCATTTCAAAACGTGTATTTCCATAACTCAATATCGAAAATGCAACACGATTAGAATACTTTTTCTAAAAGTAGTTAGAGAAAATAAACATGTTGCTATCTTGCCAAATTTTTGAAATTCGATTTTTACAAAATAGACATGTTTCCAAATCTCTTGCATAGTGAATGGTTTAACTAGTGTTTTATTTATTTATTTGCGTGTATGTTTGTATATGTTATATTTGTATGAATGAACAAAATTACTCATTAAAAACGAGAAATTGCTGGTAATTCTGTATGTATTTATTGCAATCTCTATCTCCCTTTTTTACATTCACTCTCTCCGTCTATCTTTGTACATGTTTATTAAACTTACCCACTCAATATAAATTTAAGGTTGGAACTAAGCAAACAATCTGCAAAGCTGAGAGGAAAACGGAGTTGTTAGACTTGCATGGCCGAGAATAGAGTAACACCAGACTGAAGCAAAGGCCCCACACATACTCGAAGGAAGGTACAGAATTTTTGATCAGCACACAATTCCCTTGGTTTTGTACCACCTGGGGAATAAACTAAACATAATGAATTTTGTATGAATTTTAACTTTTTATTAGGAAGAAATTTAAGTTAGCTCTAGTTATTTAACTTTCTCTTACAGCTTTAAGAAAAAGTGAAATGCGAGAGTAACGCAGATATTTCTGAAATTAATTTTTCTTAGCGAATTAACATGCATCATCCACACATGTGTTGGAAAGCATATAGATAAAAATATATATATATATATTCCAAATTTCGCCAAATTTTATGTCGAACGGTCAAAAAAAGAAACATTCAATTATGCCAACGTTTCAACAGAGTTTCCTGTCTTAAACAAGGCTTTAATCTAAAATACAATATACAATGAGAAACCACAATGCATTAATAAAATTGTAAAATACAAAATAATACAATAATACATGGTACAAAAATGCAATTCTATTAATGCATTGTGCGGTCGCTATTTGGTCCAGAAGCTGACCAAAACTGTACATTGTGTAATCTAAAAGAAATAGAAACCATTATTGATTTTATAGGAGTTTCTCGCATACTGGTGCCATATAGGCTTCATTATTTAAATAAAACGGTCCTCTCGTTTGAAGAGGTATGTAGTTTTTTGAATGGTACAGAAAATTGGAGTGACTTATGTTAATATTTAAAATCAGCTATTTCTTATAGAAGATTAATTATTAATGAATTTTATTTCTGATTATAAATCGTTTTCATTTTTATTTTTGTTCTATTTTTAATATTATTTTTATTTTACTTTATCCTATTTTTATATGTTCCTCATTTAGTTGCAGTTTTAAACCATTAATAATTTGTAATCGCCACTCGGCAGACGGATGTAATACATTGCCCTTAAAGAGTTTTATATTATTTATTTTCTATTGAATTTAGAATTATTATTTGTTTCTATGTATTATTGTATTGTAAGATGGAAATGTTTCTTTAAATAAACTGTTATTATTCTTATTATTAATGCACTGTGATTGTATTAATGCGTTATATTGTATTTTAAATTAAAGCCTTGATAAAAACTCAGGAAACTCTGTCGAAACGTTGACATAATTGAATGTTTCTTTCTTGATCGATCCACAACAAATTTCTTCATAATATAATACATCAACGATCAATAAATATACTTTTATATTTAATATTCCAAATGATAATTCCTACTTAATTTTTTCGAGGAAACTAAATTTGTGATCGATTAATTTTAGTTGCAGATAAAAGAGATTTCGAAACCAATCAATTTCTTATATCAAATTAGACTATATATATATATATTTAACGAATTCTAAAAATAGATTTTTCTTCATGAAAAATGGTTATTGTTCTAGAAAAAAAAACGTTGAATATTCAATTAGATATTCACTTCTGCTATTATTACACATCGTTTTTGAGTTTATAGATAAATAAGGCAAAATCATACTTTATGTATTGATGTATGTAAATTTACGAATAATAGATTATAGACTAGGTGAAATTTCCGAATATGGGCAGGTGAAAATCTAGATATTACATATGGGGGACAAGGAATCAAAAAAATAATATCGATAAATGTCTGATGCGGCCAAATTGGGGATCCGTTTGTAGGTCCCGTATTTTTACAATGAAACAATGAACGTGGAAAGATCTCTTCATTATTTCAGTAAAGTTCTTCCAGATCTTTTTGAAAATGTCCCTCGAACATTATGTTTGAAATGTCCGGCTAATGTTGTACTTTCAGCAAGATGGATGTCGTCCAGCTCATAAGGCGAGGATATGGCGTTATCTAGATCGCACATACCATGTTAAATCGATTGGCAAGCACGGTTCCTATTGAGTGGCCCCCACCTATTCCCCAAAGATGAACTCTGTCATCAATGAACCCTGAGTGCAGCCAATGAAAACTAGTGATTGTGCATATTTAATGATGGTGCCCATTTTGAACCATTAATATGAATATGTTTTTTTTGCATTATTTGATTATAAACTCAACAATAATATGGAATAATAGCAACAAGAAAGGCAGAGAATTTCTCTATATTCAAATTATTCAATATTCAACGGATTTTTCTCGTTAAATAACCATTTTTTATGAAAAAGAAATCTACTTTATGAATAAAAAAAATCTGGTGTGAAACACTCACACAACTTTCTCTTACTCCAGTTCTCAAAATGATAATTGACAAATTTTATAGTTTGTGTACCAGATTTAATGAAATTCGTCGAAAACTGAAAAAACTGTTCAGTAAAAGCGCACTTCCGGTTTACTAATTTTCTTGAAACTCGGAATTTCCGCCATCTATTTATTCTAACTAATTATGTTTGGATGATAGAATTGTATAATGAACTAGGATAGCACTTTGATGAAAATCTAACCCCACCCTCCCCTAAAAGTGCTCTTAAAGACATTTCCCAGAGAAATGTTTTAGATAAAAGTTGTAGATCTTTGCATGTTTAGTTTATATACGAAGTTTCAAAAAAATCTTCGGAGCCATTTTTGAGAAAATTGCGAAAAAGTGAATAAATCATTTAGTAAAGTGGTAAAGTAAACGACTTCCGGTTATCCGATTTTTTCAAACTCGGAATTTCAACAACATATTTAATTCTAATTAACATTATTTAGATGACAGAATTGTCTAATAAACTGAAATAGCACTTTAGATTAAAACCTAACCCTACCCCTCCCCTAAAAGTGCCCTTCACTGCATTTTCCCGGAGAAATGATTTATCTAATACAATTGTAGCTCTTTGTAAGTGTGGGTTGTGTTTAAACTTACATAAATTCGTCGGATCCTTTTTGAGAAAATCGCAAAAAATACAAATCCAACTAGTAAGTGTACTTTCGGTTGAGGAATTTTTACAGATAACGTACAGTCATATCCCCATGGTGACCTCTAAACGGAAATCAAATTTCAACTTTCACAGTATTTCGTTTTTTTTGGTCTATGGCTGTCACATCATAATACACACACACGGAACACAGCTGACACACACCCCACACACAGACCATTTGCTAAAAACGCACTTTTTTGGACTCAGGGGACCACTCAAAACGGATATTTCCGGTGAAAACTCGATATCGAAATTTGACACGATTACAATACTTCCTCTTACCAGGAGTAAGAGAAAGTAAAAAAATGTATTAAAAAGTATGAAAAAAATTAAAAATTATGCCAACCAGATGAAAACCAAATTAAAAATATTCACTAAGTAAAGGAAATAAATTCAGTATAGACATATTATATCTTTTACACTTGATAAACCATTTCGTAGAAATGTTTATTGAGTTATTCGCATTGATAGATAAGTGTACCTTCTTTTTTCATTTACCGCCTCCTTTGATCATTCAAACATTCAATATTTATGTCTTTCTGAGAAAGTTTTAGAATTTTAATCAAGTCCCTTCTTGACTAACAGTTGGTTTTCTACAAAATCACTTAGCTTTTAGAAAAGCTGGAAATGGTGATAAAATTAAATTCCTAAAGTACAAACGTAGGAATTCAAATTTTTTATAATTTGAAATTCCAAGAATGCAAAGTAAGAATAATCATTTTATAATTAAAAAGGAGTTCAAAGGATATTTATTTTATTTTTAAAATGCCTTAGTAATTTTACTATTTCTATTAATTAATACTCTTTATACTCTTGTTAAGTGGAAACAGATTTAATAAATGACAAACAATTTTTTTTGAGGAAAGAAGAATGTACCCGAAGATATTGTCCCATTAGTTTAAACACAATTCGGACTTCTTGATGAGAAAGAAAAGATTAATTGGAATAAGAGTATAGGATTCATGTAATTATTGTTGAGATATAGATGGTGAGCTAAAGACATAGAAGGCATTAAGATCTAAGAGTCTGAAGATTATGAAGTCGGATTAATGATGCAATAGATTGGACTCGTGGTTCACTGTTCTTAAACTGTATAAAAGCAATCAGAACCATGATAAGCACGTAGGGAAGAATAAGGGTAGAATTGATGAGTTCTCCCTCTGTCACTCTCTTTCGCATTCCTATTTTACTGTAACGCTCCTTGGGAATTCAAGTAAACAAATCGAAAAGAATGTGCTCGGAGATAGCAAACAAAAGTAGG